>PVKA01010538.1:0-64081 GCA_004027165.1 Ctenomys sociabilis
AATTCCTTGGAAGATGAGATAAAAATTTTTTTCTCTTCTTTATTTATTCTCTCTCGGCAGGCATACTTTCCTTC
This sequence comes from Ctenomys sociabilis, assembly GCA_004027165.1. NCBI lineage: Eukaryota > Metazoa > Chordata > Mammalia > Rodentia > Ctenomyidae > Ctenomys > Ctenomys sociabilis. The sequence goes on from PVKA01010538.1 coordinate 75, forward strand.
TCTTATGATTATAATACACATGTAATTATCAATCAGATTCATTTTTAGTGTTTGCAGTCTAATGGATGAGTATCATTGAAAAAAAACACCTCTGGAGGTTTGTTTTTTTACAAAATCATTCCTCTGGGGTAATTGTATATGTATTCTTTCTCATTTTATTCTTGGGGTTTGCCCTGTCCTAACCTTGACACATTTTTCTCCCAAAATGTACACTAGTATGAAAGAGAAGAAATAAAAGAGAAATAGTGAGAAAAAATATTTTGCCATGTATGACCAGAGGCTTTGTAGTGGCCTTGATCATATATTATATACCATGCAACATTTTATTCTCCAAAAATCGCCCAGAGAAATCAGTTCCCATGTCTTCTCAGTGGCTGCAATTTAAAAATCTCTGTTTTCTTTCTTCCTTAATACTTTCCCCGTGCACTTACCTTCCTCTAATTCTCTTTCATTTGGCTTCACTTCTGTCTTCCTGATTTATATGTTAGTCTGTGTGAGAAATCCTTAAAGAAAAATTTTGGGTATTGATACCATGTCTTTGAAATAGCTTTATATCAATCAGGGTAGACTACATTATTTCTTGTAATTAAAAACCTCCAAATCTCAAGTGCCTGATATAAGAAGAACAAATTTTCTTGATCATAATGTATGCAAGTTGTCACAAGGAGCCTGTAAAAAATGGATTCATGCTTCTTCTTCCATGTCAAGAACAGGAATAGTGACATGTCACTTCCACTCACATTTTAATAGTAAAAACAGCAAGTTACACGTAGACATCTATCAGTGGGGAAAGGAAAGTGTACTGTCATAGTCACACTAATTTGTGGCAGAAAGGAAAGATGGCATATTTTCAAATTGCTCTGATGTCAACCTGCATAGTTGGGATAGGGATTTTCTATAGTGCAAAGGAAAGAGGCTACTGCAAATAGCACACAGTTTTAAACTATCTATGAAAAAATTTCCTTACATTACTTATATTTTGATAACTTTTAGGAAATATGAGTGCTTCCAGTTAATGTAGCTCATTTCTGAATGATTCATCCATTACAGCCTAAGTCATTTCAACAAAGGAAGATTTAATATCATTTATCTTGAAACAAGAATGCGGACAACTATTACAAAATACATTTAAAATTTACATATGTAACATTCTAACTTCTGAGACATGAAAACCAATCTCAAGCAAGGTCTTTAATATCACTGGTATCATTTGATTTTAGCTAAATCTTTAGTTATTGAAATCTAAAAAGAAGAATTACTTAACAATGACAACACTGAGTATAAATTATTTTAGAGAAAACAATTCTAGTCTAAAGTTGAGCACTGATCAATTTCATGTATTGACATTAGGGCCTTTAGAAGAGGACATTAAGAAAATAATCATCGATGGTTTACTCATAGCATAATATGTTTCTCATTGCAAGTAACTATCATTTCAGGCCCAGTAAGCATGGGAGACCAGTCATCCTTTTCACACAAGCCTCTGACCAGCTGCCAATGAAAACAAATGTTTCCCGCTTGGGTACAAACTGGTGACTTGGAGGTGAAAGGTTGTGGAGTTTGTTATCAATCTTCTGAGCTACCCTCTCTTTCAGCAGCAAATCACTGCCTGGACAGGAGAGACAGGGAGAATTGTATGATTCAGTTCATTAGCACATTATTCCACTCTGCTGGCAAAGTATCACATTGTTCAAAATAGGAACAGCATAAAAAGCAGCTTTCTTTGATTGTAACATATAGGACTGTGGCAGGAAATTATGCCAAGAACAATATTTTGCAAATTGCTATGAACTAGTAGTGAGAAAATTCATCTGAAGTGCCTAGCTATTTTTTCTTGTCTGTGGCTGTCAGACAGTAGCAGTCTGATAGATTGAGTCACCTGAGACAGGTCCCCTGTGAACACAGAGCCTGACCTCTTGAGTGACATTGCAGATCTGACTCTTGCACTCACTGTTAACACACTTGAAAAATAAGTTTTTGACCACACTTAGTTTTATTTTTTCCATTAAATACACAACAAAGAGAAAAAGAATAATTGCTAAGATGTAAGCAGAAGAAAATTAAATGTCAATTTTGGAATACTCATTGCTCGAGGATAATACATTTCAGTCTTCTTTCAAAACAGAACTCAAAATGATGTAGCAATCAACATGTTACATGTTGAAATGTATGCATTTCTCTTCTAGAAAGAGGCATTTTTTAAGGTTTTAATTGAAATTCTGTCTCGAGTCAACTGTTTACTTTGTGCTTTCTTATGTTTTAAAATGTAGAAATAAACCCAGTAAATCACTGCCTATTATGTGTCTGGTATTTTGGTGTGATAATAGAATGGATAAAAGTGATAATATAGAAAGATTTAATAAGTATTATTAAAAAACAACAAGATGAATGAAATGGAGGCCATATAACTTTCTTCTTTATATTTATTTATTTAAATGTATTTAGTACAAGGCCTCACTGAACAGATCAGACTACTAGTGATCCTCCTGTTTCCAGCTTCCGGGCACTTGGATTACAGGCATGCCCCACCACTCTCAGTCTCAGTATCAGCACACTTTGGGGGCAGGGCTGGCATGGCATGCTGGGAATCAAAACTCAGTCACCTAGTGCTTGCCTAAGCAGGAGCTTTAGTTGGCTGAAAACTTTGTTTACTAGGTCAATCACAAAAGAACTTTATGAGGAGATAATGGATGAGCTGAAATTTGAAAAAAAAAAAAAAAAGATAGAGCAAGTCTTGAAAAACATTTAAGAAAAATCATTCCAGCTAGAAAGAACTCAAACTAAGTGACTATAGAAGGGAATGTGCTTTGCATGTTCAAGAAACAGCAAAGAGAACAGTGTGGTTGAAAAAGAAAACAAGGCTAGGGGAGATAGACTATGAGGTGGGAAAGCTGGCTTTGGGCAGATGTACAGGATGCTATTATCTGTTGTGTTTTCCTAATTAACTGGTTTAATGTGGAGGCTGGTAGTTTAGATAGAAAACCGGAGAAGGTACAAATTTCAGTGACAGGAGAGTCATTACTCTTACTTCAGGCTGATAAGTTGTAAGAAGATGGCTATGAGATCCTAGGGTTGGTTTTCTAAATTATGCATGAATCACCACAAACTTGATGACTAACAAAGAAGCCTTCTGGGTGTCTATGGGGCTAGAGTCTGAGCATGGCTTGGCTTGGTTCTCTGTCATCCTGCAAGCAGGGTGTCAGCCAGCTGAGTCCTCATCCGAACATTTGATGAGAAGGGTCTGCATGTAGGGTGGCCCAAGCCACTGTAATGCTTCCCTTTGCACAGTTTTACAATTTATATTTTTATTTTTATTTTTTCATTTTTATCTTGGAAGCCAGTAAGAAGAATAAGACAGTACAGCAAAACAAGTAGCAATATGGAATCTCATAATGGAATGGAGTGGAGTGGATGGAATGGAATAGATGGAATGGACTGAAATGGAACGGAATGTAACACAATACAATACAATATAGTACAATACAACACAACACAACACAATACAACACAACACAATAGCACAGGAGTGGCGTTCTACCTTCTTGATGCCCAAATCACAGATCTTGGCTACATTCAGGAGAGAATCTATAGACATGGAAACCAGAATGAGGAGATCATGCAGATGACTTGATCTGTGCACCCCCAGTAGGAAAGCTGAACAGGGAGCTCAATATAATTTCAGAAGAAATGGTAGGGCTAGAGATAAAACACTTGAGGGCTTTCAAGGTGTACATTCCTAATTCTGGGAACCTGGCCTTGTCTTCCAGTTTCTTTGCCCTTTTCTTACACTTTTATTTTGAGACAGTATCTCATTAAGTTTGACAAATTGCCTAATCTGGGCTTTAATATGCTAATGTTCTATTTCTGAGAAGGCTGGGATTATAAGCATGTGCCTTTGCAGGCACTTTAACCCACTGAGCTATGTGGCCGGCCCCCTATTTCTTTCCTCTAACAGCTTTAATATTCTGTTGTCTTGCTGAATTTCTGGGATCATGGTTATAATGTTTCTGGGTTATGATTTATTTTGATTGTCACTAGCTGGAGTTCTACATGCTTCACTTATCTGTATATCAGATTCTTTTCCAATGCTTGGGAAATTTTCTACTTCTACTTATGCAAAATTTTTTAATGACTTTTTTATTTTCTCTAGCTGTTTTGTTGATACCTATAAGCCTTATATTATTTTTCTTTGCACTATCTTGTAGCTGTTTCATTGTTATTTCCTGCTTTCTCATTATTTCTGAGAGATCTTTCATTTCATGTTCACGTGCTGTCTTCAAGATCTGAAATTATATCTTCTACTTCATACAAATGGTTTTCCCAAGTTTCAATGGAGTTCTTAACATCCTGGATATGTGTTTGAATCTTTTTCTTGCATTCTAATTTCCCATATTATGTATTCAGTGTTCCCATCATTTTCCTATTCCCTTTTTTTTTTTTAATGCATCTAGTACAGTGTCTCACTATACAGCTCAGCCTTGTAGTGATCCTCCTGTTTCACCCTCTGCATCACTGGTATTACAGGGCTGCACCACCACACCTGGTACTGGTGGCTGGCTCAGTGCACTGGGAAGGGGAAGGTGGCAGCGGCGTGTGGAGCCAGGGATTGAACCCTGTTCCCTTTGTTTGCCTAAGCAGACACTTATTCCTCCGAGTTATCTTGCAGGCCTTTTCCTTCTATTTTTTAATCCATGTTTTCATTAGATGTATGGAGCCATTCTTTCATGAGAGATTATTTATGATATAATATCCTTCACAGCCTGATGGAGTTGCTTCTTTACTCCAGTTTCTATCATCTCAAAAATTTCTTGGTTCCCAAGTTCTTCTATGACCTTGTCTCCTGGACTTGTTTTGGGCAGGCCAGAAGTCTGATATTGCCTTTTGCTCTTTTCATTCGTCAGTTTTTGCAGTGATGTTGGGTGGGCAAATTGCACATCAGCAAGGTTCTTGGGAGAATAGGAAGTCAGGGTAGGTTCACCAAAGCTCCTGTTGTGTGACGTTCAAGGTCGTTTCTGCCTCACTAAGGAGAATGGGGCAAGTTGCAGTTCAAGAAGGATGCAGTGATGATGAGTGCAAGCCCAAATTGTGCAAGGCTCTCCAGTGGTGGATTTGCAGAGAACAGTGCTTTCCAAGGCTCCTGCAGGTTACTGTCATAGTCATGTCACTCTGGTGGTTTTTAGGTGGAGGATAGGTAGCTAGGCTCAGCAGAACTCGAGCTAGAAGGCTGGCTGGGTGGGGCTAGGACTGCCGAGTCTCCCTGGAGTCTTCAGAGTGAAGACAGGTACTTTCAGTCAGATTCTTTTGGGTTGTAATATATTGTCCAACCAGAATTCAGAGAGCAAAACTTAGTACAGATATAAATCATGCCAAAACCACTGCTACATACATGAACCTGTGTGATTCTTGAGACTCTGCCTCATTTTAACTACCAGTAAGTCTAGCTTTCTCTTTCAGCTTCTCTTCAAGATCTTTTATCTCTTGGGCCCTAGTCAACCCATTTTTGGCTCTAGTGAATATATTTCTGGCCCTAGTGAGCCTCTATCTCAGGCTTTACACCTGGATGTGCCAGTTCCAATGCACACCTGTGCTGAATACTGGCTCTAGCCAGTTCATTTTCCTCCATTATGGGTGCTCTTTGGAAGTGTTTTTGCTGCTCACTTATCTTTTACTGGATGTCCCTATTGCAGGCGCCACATGTGGGGGCTCATTGGTGTCTTGGTATACCTCAGGGAGACGTGGCAGCAGGAATGGGGAAAAACAGACAAGAAGACAGAGTGTGGTCCAGTGGTGACCCATGCCTGATTGGCAAAGGACACAAAGAATAGCAGTAGGGTGTTTATTTATACTTTTGCAAAGTTAGTGTCAGGAGACACAAAGGTGCCTCGTGATTAATAGCTGCAATTGACCAGGCAGGATGCTGCTGTCAAGGCCAAGGCAACTTGACTGTTTTAGTCACTCTGACATTGTCCTGCCCACCCACATATGATCAATGTATAGCTTCAGCCACTTCCAACAAATGTTACTTTGTCAGAAGTGAGGTTCCACTCCTTACTTTTCCCACTATGTTCTAATTGTTTCTTTGATGATCTTGAGAAGGTACTCATGTTCCTACTGCTTGCACCACTGGTATAGTGACTTGAAGTCTGATTATATTTATTTTTTATTGGTGCACATTTGTAGTACATGATTACATCCTTCATGGAAGTTCAAACATGTACATAATGCATCTTAATTATTTGTTATGTGTTTTCCCTCCCCACTTTATCTCTTCATTCCTTTTCCTTTTGCAAAAGTTCTGTCTCCATATTTCTTAAGAGACACTTTCTGTATTGTTCTTCATGTATCTTTTGGGTTTGCCATCTTGTGTATCTGACTTGTTTCACTTGATGTTGTGGTCTCAAAAATGCAACCATTTCCAGACAAATGACTCAAGTTTGTTTTTTGTTTTTCCTTGCACAGTAATACTGTTAAATGACTTTTGTGGATGGGGTCCATAGCCCCCAGTGGCTGTGATGATGGTTGTAGGAGAGATTATGACGACAAAGAGTTTAAAGAAACAGTTTTGGTTAAATTGTTTTAGGTAAATAGAATCATTTTATGCATAAGATCTAACAATACATCACCACTATTGTGTTGTCATGACAGGACATAAGCCATTTTAAGTACAAACATAAGCAGGATATCAGTTCATGCCATATATCCTTTGGCACTAATTAAGTCAGACTTAGTTTTCCTAATGGCTCACACTAGACCCACACACTATGCCATAAAATTTCCTCCCAGTCCAGATTTAGCTATCTCCTATATATATTGATGTCTTCATTTTTTTTTTTAGAGTTTTATTTCAATCTATATATTGAGTGTAAATTTTGTACAGATTTCTAGTGGTTGCTCTACATAATGCATTAATAAATAAATAATACATGTTTCTTCTTAATTTATTTAAAATCATATCAGATAGCATTAGAATTTTTGCTTCAGCTGTCAGTAGTCAGAATATTTAAAACTCATGAAGACAGTGTTACTCAGTATTATTTACTCATAATTTTTTCTGTACTTTTGATGATAAATTTTCTTGGTTTTCCTTCATCAGAGCAGTTTTTGTTCAGTTCCCTTTCAGTTTTGAAGGATGTTTTCATTTCTTATAGAACTGAAGATTGAGAGAAATTTGGTTCCTTTTTTTTTTTTTTTTTCATTTTAAAAAAGTTGTATTTCCTTCTGCTGTCTTTGGTAAGATTTTCTTTTTCTTTAATTTTCAATATTTTTTCTATATGTTTAGTTTTCAGAGTTTCATTTTAACATGTCTACTCTTCTTCTTTTTTTAAGAATTTTCTCCTTGCAAGGCCTCACTACACCACTTGGACTTGTGGTGATCCTCTTGCTTTCAGCCTCCCCAGTGCTGGGATTATAGGTGTGCACCACTGATCCTGGACTCTAAGTCAGCACATCACACCCTGGGGGTGGGGCTGGTGCAGCATGTAGCCAGGGATCGAGCTGTGGTCCCTGAGCTTGCCTAAGTGTGCCTAAGCAGGCACCTTAATCTACTAAGGTATAATGCCTGGCCATGCTCTTTTTTATGTTGAACATGTTTGGAACTCATGCATCCTTACTATTAAAATGAATACTCATTGTATATTTGTACTCTTTAGCTAATATTTTTTCCAATAGTTGCTCAGACCCATCATTTTTGTCTAATGGGGCTCTGATGGCAAGGATTTTGGTCATTGATTGTTGTTCTATAGATGTCTTATTTATTCATGTATACTCCTTTCTGTTGCTCAGATTGGTGAGCTATACAATAATAAAACTAACTAAGTATTCTCTCTGGTGAGGTGCAAGTAAGACTAAAAATAATATAATAATAGAACACTAAGTGGCTTTGTAATGAAAAATATTTATGAAGTTATAATGTGATAAATCCTGTCACGAGTTTTAAGAATTTATAACTAACCAATACCTGCAGTCAAAAGATAGTACACTTTTATCATGATTATGAAACAGAATATAAATATAATCAACCTTGTTATAAAGTATAAAGAATAGATTTCATTTGTATTTACTTTTCTAAAAATTTAAAAATATAATGCGCAAGTGTATGAGAGGTGTGGACATCGTGATAGAGCCATTTTGCAAAGTGAGGAGTCAAAAGACCATATCTGTAATGGAATTTAAAATAAGGCTTTCAACATTTCTTGTTGAAATTAACTGTGTAAATCATAAGCTGGAAACTTATTAAGCTATTCTTTTGATCATTTTTTCTTCTTTTTCTCTGTTATGATGTCTCTAACTCTTTCTATCTTCTTCTCGAAGAGCACCGCAGCTTGGTGTTTGTACCTTTGCTCAGTGGTCAAAGTAGAAATCTCACTTGTAACAACCTGTGTGGGCCAAGAGTGAGTCCTATACTGCATCTCCCATGGACACAAAAGTGTGAAGCTCCAGACAACACAAGCACTACTCTCACCTGGTGTATAGCGCTTGTGTTAGTTCGCTAAGCATTTATCGTTGTTTCTGGTAGAATGCATAAAGTATTTGCATAAAGTATTGAAATCATGGTTCTGTAGAAAGCTGGTGATGCCAACATTAAAGCTAAGGGGAAAATTGGAACCCACAATAGAGTTAATAAGGAAATCATTATGAAATTTGTTAAAGTCCTGGAAAAATAAATTTATGAGACTAAATTTAGTCTAATTCAGGCCTCAGAACCAATTATTTGGGTTTCTGTTATTTCTTATGGGAAAATATGTTCAGACAGGTATTTCACTGTCTGAACATGAATTTGGAATAAATTACATTCGATAACTGAGGGAGTATTGTATATGCCAACTACTGAAATAATAAAAATATCATGCCATGTTTTAAAATATCATACTACATTTCCATAGTTTTTTATGCTGCTTTGTTTTGTCTAGAATATTATTTTAAATTTTATTTTGAGAAAGACATACTCTTCCCAACCATATTTTTATGTCTTGCATTATAATCATTTTGTATCCTCATTGTTATTCTTTATTTCCATTATTGTTATAGCAGTCTGTTGACTGTTTAATCAAATTAAAAGGAAAGCAGTACTTTTGTCTGGACAACTCAGTTCTTACTTGGAATATTTCTTCTCTCCATAGTTGTAAATTTCTCCCTCAAAATTCTAGTTTGTTTGTTCTAGCATTTAATTCTTATATAAAAACTGAAAGATTTTCTGAACTCCCAAATATGCAGTGAAAAGTTTATACTATACCTGTCACTTTGAATCAGGAGTTAAAATTAACATTATGAACTGGACATAATTCAAGTTTACAGGAAATAATAGTCCAGGGAAATATCATAGAGGTAATAATGTACATATGCTCTATGAGTTCATCATGAGATTTTCATCTTATTTCTTTTTGCTGTTGAAAAGATAGCTTTCAATGTACATTTAATGCTATTCATCCAAAATCTCAAAGAAATTTGATTAATCATTTGTACATAGCTTGCATATGTTAGGCAAGGCAAATAGATATTCCCATTTCAGATGTACTCTAATGTCGTATGTCTTCTTTACAACTCTAATGTGGTCATGCATCTTTAAAGGTGTTGGAAGCCCTAACAGGGAGAGAGGATGCTGTTAGTGAGATGTTCCAAGAATAAGGGACCAGTTGATTGGCCAGGTTTTAAGTGTCTGAACGTGTAAAAATCATTGAAATAATCCATGTATCAAACTAGTTATTTTAAGTTTTTAGCTTTACCACTAGATGAAGGAGTTAATATCACTTTTCTTTGACTCTCTGATCATTTATTCCTTTACTGTTGGAAAAGACTCCTGAGCAGTATTTGATAATATATTAATGGATTAATTTAAATCTCAGAGTTATGTCAAACACGGTGGGGTATACCTGTAATCACAGGGCTCAGGAGTTTGAGTCAAGAATATGTCTGAGTTTGAGTCCAATTGTGCTACAAAATGAGTTCAAGGCCAGCTTGAGTTGCATAGAAAAATCCTATCTCATAGGAGAAAACTCTATTTTAATAAGTTTATATGATTAAATTTTTCCAAAATTATATGACACTGTATTGAACCATTAAGACTTCAAACATTGTAACATATAAGAATATGTCTATACCCTTCAACTCAGAGGGCTGCTAAGCTTAAAATAGATGTTAAACTTAAAGAAATGATTGATTTTTAGATTGCTGATTCAAGCCTTTGGTTCTAATAAGGTTAAAAATCCTGATGCAATAAAATCTGGCACTATTTTATGAGAATAATACTATGAAAAGTATAAATGGACAGATTCCTAGATACATATGAATTAACAACGCTGAATCATGAAGATACCAATATTTGAAATAATGTACAAAATCAGTCAATGACATTAAATATGTAATTAAAAAATTACCAACAAGGAAAAGCCCAAGTTCTGATGGATTTATTGCTGAATTATACCAGAAATTTACAGATCTACTGCTATTACTCCTCAAACTCTTTCATTAAATTAAAAAGGAGAGCAGAACTCCTAAACTCATTGTTAGAAACAAATTTCTCACTGATATACAAAACAGAGACAAACTCAACAGAAATAGAGAACTACAAGTTAATTTCCCTCATGAACACTAATGCAAATATCCACATTAAGATACTAGAAAACAGAAGGCAGTAAATCGTCAAGAATATCATACACTATGAGAAAGTAGGATTGACCGCAGAGATGCAAAGATGGTTCAACATATGTCAACCAATACATATAAAGCCAAGCAAAATAATCACATGATCATCTCAGTAGAAGTAGGAAAAGCTTTCAATAAAGTCCAACTACCATGCATAATGCAAACCTTATAAAAATTGGAATAGATGATTTTTATCTCAATCTGATAAAAGCAATCTATAACAAACCAATATCCAACTCATACTGAGTTGTTAAAAACTGAAAGCTTTCTAAAATCAGTAACAAGTAACTAATACCCATGATCACCACTCCTATTCATCATAGTTCTGTAAACATTATCCATAGCAATTAAACAAGAGAAAAAAGTTAAAAAATAAAGATAGGAAAGGAAAAATTTAAATGATCATTATTGGCAAATGACATGATATTTTATAAAGAAGACCTTAAAATAGCATCAAAAGACTTCTAGATTTAATACTCAAATTCAGTAATATACCCTTTGATATGAAGTCAACACTCAAAAACTCAACAGCCTTCCTCTACACAAACAACAAATTTATTGAAAGAGAAATTAGGGAAATAATACCTTTCAAAATAGCATCCTCCACAATGAAACAAATCAATTTAATGAAGGAAGTAAAAAGCTCAGCATTGAAAACTACACTATTCTGACAAAGATCATGAAAAAAGATATCTTAAAATAGTTACTTATTCTTTGTTTTGGGGTAGGAAGACCAACATAGTGAAAATGGCCCTATTCCAAAAATTGTTATACATATTTAATGCAATCCCAATCAAAATATCATTAACATATCTTGCAGAACTGGAGAAAACATTCTTAAAGTTAATTTGAAACCACTAAAGATGTAGAATAGCAAAAACATTTCTGGTCAATAAAAGCAAGACAAGAGGCAGCATAATCTCTGGCCTTAAATTACATGCTTAGGCAGGTGCAGCAATCAGGATTCCATCTCCAGGATGTTGTGCTGGCCCTGCCCCTGGGGTACACTGAGGAAAGACTGAGACTGGGCTTGGTGTGAGCTCCTGTAATCTTTCATTTGGGAGGCTGAAAAAAGGAGCATGATCTGTGTAGTAAGACCATGTACTAAATACATAAAAAAAAAAAAAAAAAAAAAAAAAAAAAAAAAAAAAAAAAAAAAAAAAAAAAAACAACCCAGGATGTCACTGACCAAACAAGCAAACAACAACAAGTAAACAGATCTGAGGATTAGTGGAATAGACTAAGAGATGCAGACAACTCAACATATTTAGCCACCTGATCTTTGACAAAAGGGCCAAATATGTTCCCTGGAAGAACAATAACGTTTTTAATAAATGGTGCTTGAAAAACTGGCTTTCCTCAAGCTAAAGTTTAAAACTGAGCCCATATCTTCACTGTGCCATAAACTAAAATAAAAATGGATTAAAGATCTAAACATTATAGCACAAACACCAAATCTTCTGGAAGAGAGAATAAATAGAATTTTTAGAGACACTGGTGTAGGGAAAGACTTTATGACCAAAACCATAATCTCATAGGAAATAATACAAGAAATCAAAAACTGGGATCTCATTTTATTAAAAAGCTTTTGTGCAGTAAATCAAATCACCAACAGAGTGAAAAAGCAATACACAGAGTGGGAAAACTTTTTGCTATTTGTTCCTCTGACAAAGTACTAATATCTAGAATATATAAAAAGGAAAATAAAAGAAAAGGAAAATAAACAAAACAACAACAAAAACAGAAGTCTGTAAATTTAAAGATCTATTTGAAAAAATGTGCATCTGAGAAGAATATATTCTCCCCATAGGAAGAAATATAAATGGCAAATAAGTATATAAAACTGTTCACCATCATAGCTCCATTGAGACATGCAAATTAAAACAATGTTCAGATTCCATCTGACTGCAGAAAGAAGGGCTGTAATTGAGAAATCGAGCAATATCAAAGGGCTGTAGGGGAAAAGGAACCCTTTTCCACTGTTGGTGGGACTATAGACTTGTGTAGCTACTATGGAATTCAGTGTGGAGGCTCCTCACAAACCTAGCACTAGAGGTTCCATTCGAATTAGCTATTCCCCTTCTCAGTGTCTTCCCAAAAGAATTAAAACCATCATACCACAGTGACATATGCACATCCACATTTGCAGCAGCACAGTTTGCAATTTCAAACCTTACAAACAGCCCAAATGCTCATCAACTGATCAATGCATAAAGAAACCATGGGTTTTTTTTTTTTCATAAATTTAAGCCATAAGGAAGATAAACTGAAGACATTTATGGTTAAATAGATGGACCCTGAGGTCATACATTTACTACTATTACTACTACTATTATTATTATTATTATTTTGGCAGAACCTGGGATTGAGCTCAGATCCTTGCTCTTGCCAGGCTTATTCTACTGAGCCGTCTCCCCAGCCACGAGGTCATACTTTTAAGTGAAATTAATCACACACGTAAATATTGCACTGTGTCTCTGATGTAAGAAACTGAAAATTTAAGTGAAGACCAAACTTCATGATGGATACTGTGAAATGGGAAGAAACTGTTGAAATGGGAAAGGTACCTAGGAAGTGTGAAGGGAGAAAAGAAGGAAGGAAAAAGAAAAAAGTGAGTACAAAAGGATAAAGTGGAAACACAGCTTTTGCAAGTGAAGAGGGAAGAGGTGCTGAAATATATCCGTCCAATAAACTTAATTAAAAAGAATATTATAGGTAAATATTGAATTTGCATTTTTGTGTTGGAAAAATACACCAGGTACAGCCCATTATGTAGAGAACTAAAAAATATATAAACTAAGGTTTGTTATGTACTGAAAATCCCATTTTCAGCAAATTTGGAAATTACATTGGAGTGTCTGCCAGTAAAAATATGGCTTAAATTCATTTTGGCTTGGTTTACTCACGTCATTCCAGCTCTTCTGATTTCTCTAAACTCTTTGAACATCCTCTCAACTGATTGTCCCTCCAGAATGTTTCACCTCTTCTTTTACATTGTCAAAATTAGTGCTCATTCTTCAAATTACAGTATGAATAATGATTTTTAAATGGGCAATTCTCTAGATATAAATCACTGTGAGAAAAAGTAGATGTTGGGAAATAATTTTTAATATCAAATATGGATAATCAAGGGAATAAAGCCATTAACATTCCCTGCTACAATACCAGGACTTTCCCGACAACCATCTTAATACAAAACTGATATGGTTTTCAGAATAAAAGAAAACATTTTGATGAACATCTGCATATGGTCACGTTCAAGAAACAAGGGTTGAATTTATCTGCTTAGAAGACAAAATGTTTAAATGGCTTTCAAGCAACTACTTATCAGATGATAAATAGAGTCTGGGGAGAATTCTCAGCTCCAGTGACCAAGAAGGGAAGCTGAGCGGACAGCATTCAGCAAGAGATACTGAAGATACTAGATTGAGAATCTAGAAAGATCAAGGCAGCTTGTGTTTAAAGAACAGGTTACTAGAGAAGAGGCAGCTACATAGAAAGAAACTCCAGACATTTTTTTTCAAGAAAAGATTGGTGCAGCTGATTACCAACCAGCATCTAAGAGGAGAGAGAGAGAGAGAGGATAAAGAAACAACTTTCTGAAAGAATTGCAAGTATGAATGTTCAGTGCTCACACAAGTCCAGGATAGTGCTTGTTCCTATAGTTACACTGTAAGAGTCATGGGGATATTTAGTGATGTACAGAGAGATCTTTCCTCAGCAATGAAGAATAATTGACCCACATGACAAATGTTATAAATAAGATTAGAAAGGGAAGCATTATTTCTAAGTAACTTCACTGATGCAAAAACAAAACATTTAAGCATATTTATAGAGTTAAGGAAACAGTTTTGTGACAAATATTAATAATGTCTGACCACAAAGCTAATCTTTGAAGTTTTGCAAGCAGATAACAAAAGAAGATAGGGTCCACAGACAAGGCAAATCAATGAGAACAATCCAGATTTCCATGACTTTAAAACAGTTAAGATTATAGTATTATGTTTAATAGATAAAAAAAAAGTAATAGCATAGAAGATATCAAGAAGGTCCATGTATCCTATAAATCCTAAAGCAACCATTACAATGATAAAGCGAAGATTTATAAGTAAAATGCCAACACAGCCAATAATACAGAAGGAGATAAGTGTTTATTAATCTATAAGAAGACAGTAACAGAAGATTTGGAACCAGAAGAAGAGGCAAAGATTAAAAAAAAAAACTAGGTGATTGGCAGATTGTTTGAATATAAAAAATTAGATTCATTTTGTCTGTAAACAAACTTCAGAGGCATAGGTATAGACATAATCAGTTAAAATCAAAGAGAGAAATAGCCATACAACATCTTAACATCCAAAAAACCTGAGATTAGGGGCCATGGAGATAGCTCAACGGACTAAGCATCTATCTAGACAAGCACAAGGACCCTCGTTTGATCCCGGTACCACATGCCACGCTGATCCTGGAACTTTGGGCATGCCATGCTGGCCAGAGAAACCAACCATTATGCCTGTTATCCCAGCTCTGGGGAGTCTGAGACAGGAGAATCACTAGGAGTCTGACCTGCATAGCGAGACCCTGTACCAAACAAATAAATAAAAGTTTAAAAACAAACAACCTGAGATTATATTAGCATCACAAAAGTAGGTTTCAGGACACAGAAAATTAGCAGCATATTTCATTTTGCTTAAGGGTTAACTTTTCAAGAACATTACACCTAATAGCAAAGGCTGGGACATAGCTAAGTGGTAGAATGTTCCTGGGTGAGCAAGATACCAAACAAAGCAAAAATTCAGCCCTCACAAAAACTGAACCACTAAACATTTCAAGGAGATGTTAGGATTGCTAGCAAGTCTTAAGGTTATATATATATTTAGCTATGTTCAGTTCTAATAGCTAATGCATAACAATTTTCTAAAGTGATTTTAAATGCTTTGAAAAAGTTTCTGATGTTGCATGCCAGCAATTTGAGTGGTTGAATAATTTACTCAGTCTACTGGATATGAGCTGTTTTTTTATTATAGCATATAGTTGCAACTTCCTTATGAATCATGATTTTGACCACAGTGCTTTGGCTGTGGATGCCTTGTTAATAAAACATTGATCCAAGTCCTTTGCACAATTCAAAATTTTTTTAATTAACTCGAATGAATTTTTGCATAATATTGGAATGATCATTTTGTCAGAGAAATATATCATGAATATCTTCTTCCAGATTAATTGTCTTTACATGAACAGACATTTTTTCATTTGGTGTTTTCTGTACCCTACTTAAGAAAGCATTACTGTTCATTTGGTTATAAAGTTGTGTTACTCTATCTTTTAACACAGTGCAAGAGAAAAGGATGAACAAAATGAAGAAAGAATTGAAGGATTCAGGTATTAATTAGATCACCAGCACTGGTGATTTTCTCACTTAGCATATGTTAGTTGCAGTTGGAGAACTGTAAAAACTTTAATGCTCGTAATGTACACAACAATAATTTGTTCAGTGTCTGTTGTTTTCAAACTTAGGCATTATTATATTTTATTTTATATAGAGAGCCTTTAGGTGAAGAAAATCTGCAAAGGAAGGAGAATATAGGAGCAAATTCAGAGAATAGCAACTGAGGCTGGAATGTATGTTGCAGGGAGAAGTAAATCTTTAAGTAAAGATTTCTTACAGATATTTGAGTCTACAGTAAAGATAGATTAACCTCAACAGAGAGGGAATGTACAAGAGTGTCTAGGAAATTAACGTGATTTATGAATATATTGAGAACTTTAAAGTGACAGATAAACATGAGTGGGTTGGAAATTGGGGAGATAAGTGTACATTTTTAAATTTCTTACCTGTGATTTCTCCAACTCTGCTAGTCACCAGAAAATGTATGGTAAATTTTGTGTTATTAAATATTTCTGGCAAAGGTATCTTAAGCTCTCAATGGATTTTCAAAGGAATTTGAAAATCTCTATTGGCTGAACACTATTAGAGGAGAAAAAGTACATCAACTATAAAGCTATTGCACTTTAATGCTTAAAATATTGGCTATGGAAACCATATTTACAGTAATAAATATGGAAAGGAGACGATTGATTTTGACAATTTTTGTGAGTGAATAGAAGTTGTAGAAATTTATAGAACATAGAGGGAGGATGGTATACTAGAACATAACTTGAGCAGAAAGATAAACATGTAGGGAGAGTGTAAGTGTGTTTAAGAGTTAAGAGGCCCCAAAGAATGAGCAGGGAAGGAAATATTAATCTAAGCTTTTATATTCCAAGTTTGATAGATTATTACATAAGACTGAAATTTTGTGTTCAAGTGATCAGAAGAAGCCAATAATCATTCCAAACTCTTGAGTTTTTGTCACAAGCTTTCAATGAGTATGACAAGTGAAAAACTAATTTTCATCCAATTCAATTTTTCTTTACTAATGAAGCATTTTTATTTCATACTTAGTGATTTGTACATTAAATGAAGTTTAGGGTATGAACTGAAAATAAAATAAGTTCTTTTCAGTATAGATTTCAGAGCAAAATGTGTGTAATTTTACATGATAAAAATGTGAACTTAAAATTTAGATTTGGGTACAGCTGTTGAAATGATTTAGGAATATATTTTGATTGTGAAGGGATACATTTTTAAAACTCCAATTTTCCCAAATAGTGACATGAAAAATTACTGGGCAAACAGCTGACAGATGGAATCAGTCTTTTTAAGTTTTAATTTTATTTTTAAAGAGAATACAAAATAATGATAATAAAAGATTAGAAATGATACAGACTTTCACCAAAGAAAATAATAGAAATTTGAAAATATTTGTTGTATTGCATAGTGTTGTCTTCCAACTAGTTGTTTAGATTACTGCAAATATGCATGAAAAATTGAAAAAAGTTATAAGAAATTAATAAAAGAAAAAATGAGCATTAATTGAATTAATTTCATCATTGTTTCACCAAAAAAGTTCTAGGCAAATGAACCAATAAATTGTTAGTGTTAAAAATTGGCAGGACTGTCCTTCAAATGTAGTTCATATGTGTAGGGCCAAAATAACAGCACTGAGTGCCTTTTGGTTAAATTAGAAGCAGTGAGATACATGGTGGATTTGGTTTTAGCTGACTGAGCTTATAAGGCAAAGCCACACAACACTGACTTTTTCAAAATCAATTTAAAGTTGCTTAAGAGAAATCCTTTGAAACAGTTGTTATTGCAAATAGAGTCCCCATAAAATTTATCTGTATTTAGATTAAACTTGTTGCTGGATTGATTTCTACAGCTCCATTAAGCACACCAGCTTTTCATGATAAATCATATTTTCTAATAGTTGACAATAGAATAATTTTATAGAACTTAGTACAGCAGGTAATATACAGCATTTAGTATTCTTTCTTTTACTATTACACACCATGCCCTTTATTAATTCAGGTTAATATTAGTTGACTGTGCTTCTTGGAACCAAAACTGGTATGGGGAAGTTTTGTGCTCATTGCCATGATACTCTCACTCTAAATTATTTCCTGAACTGAACCAGACTTTGAGGTCCACAGTAGTAGATTATCCTTGCATCTGAAATTCCTTATTAAAGAATAAAGCCCCAGTAGACTCTGAAGGATGGTCCTTGATATTTCAGTCCAATTCTCCAGGCATTTTCACTACTTCGTATGCATATCAACATTACTAATAATGAGTTTGTTAGGTAATTTTGGAATCAATGACACTGAAAAAGCTCCAATCTAGCCAACTCTGATTTTCATTTCCTAGTAGTAGCATTTTAGTAACCTAGATGTACGCTCAGAGATGGAGGAAGCCTGAGATTTTAACAGATGGATAAGAAAAAAGACAAAAGTCAAAAAGAGGAAGGCTAATGAATATATTTTATTTTATTTTTTTTAGGGCAGGCTGAGCTGACCCCCCCCCCCGCAAAAAAAAAAGAATCCGTGATGTGTAGCGAAACACTGTAATAAATAAATAAATTTAAAAAATGAATATATTTTAAACCCTCACAAATGGGATCTGAGCTGTATTAGGAAAACAGCAAAAGTAGAATGGTATCACTGTGGATGGTAAGTACTGAGAACCTGAATATCTCAAAGATTTTTCAGAAATTGAGTGTAGAAATAACTAACCAAGATGGTGAAAGTCAAGCATGTATACTTAGAATTTAGGTAGGTACAGAATAGACATGCAGTGAATAGCTCTATTACTACTATTTTTTTCTTTTTTATGCTCAGGATAAAGAAAATTTGATGGATAATGTTTAATGTATTTTATTTATGAAAGTAGAATATATTATGCTTCGAGATGATTCTAAATGCTAAATAAAAATAGGAATATGCAAGTTGGGAAAGGAATATAAAAGAAGGAAATGTCCTTGAAATCACTAACAAATATAATTTCTAGTTTAACATTCATTTTTAGTTTCTTTCACTGTAGTAATTACACTGTTCTAATCTTTGTAATGTACTTATTAAACACAGTAAGATTTTCAGCATATGAAATACAAAATCACCATAAGAAAAATAATCACACTATTAGCCAGTTTGTAATATACAATATTAAATAATATAAGGTGTTAAATTATAGCTATTAAATTTACATTTGTTATCTTTTTTATGAGGAACTTAAAGATAGTATAAAAATCTATTTAATATGAAAGTAAATAAAATATGTGCTATAGTAAATTAATTATTCTGCCTAGTCTCTTTATACGAAAAGTCATTTTTTGGCTTCAATACAAAATAAATAATAGAGTATGCTGCAGTAATAGTTGTTTTTAAATGATGGAATAAAACAATAGTATAAAACATCATTGATTTATTGTAGCTTGTAGTGTTTTCTATTATCCATTTAAAATGTGGTCAAATCTAGATGTTAGACAGGACTGAGATTTTGTTGTTGATATCTTTATTTCCCCTTGCCTAAATTGTGATGTGATTGCTTTCCCTTTAATAAAAAAGAGGAATGGACAAATATTAAATGGATATGAAAAGAGGTTTTGCTTTATCATTTACTTCTCTTGTTTACAGATGATTTGGAATTGTTATATGTTGTGTAGTGGTTGACATTTGTGGCAAGGGACTTGCTAGAACTCAGTTGAGGCATCTAAAAGAAATTGATGCCTAATGTAAATATAGAACTCATAGTAATTGTTACTGGGGGGGGCGGGTAGAATGTTCCGGAAAGAAAACTCAGCATGGAGAAATTTCTGAATGAATAAAGGAATGTTGCCCTTACTAAATATTAAACATGGTTACATTTTTAATGACAGGAATAGAAGAGAAACAAGAGCATTAGAGTACTCGAAAGGGACACATCCTGAGGGGGTGAAGCTAGAATGTGGGGTAACCTGAGATGGGAAACTATAGCAACTACACTCAAACACTCTGTTTCCCTTCCTGCCATTTCTCTGCAGATGGGTTTAATTGACCCTAAATGAACATCAGTTTATTGCACCCAAATGAGGAGAAGTAACCACAACTCAAGGTTAATCTTTGTATCCTGCCACCAATGGAGAGTTTTGAGTCAGAAGCGATTTTTTTATTGAAGAACAAATAGCAATAACACAGTTTCAAGACAAATTAACAGGACAGATTCAATAAATTAATACATTACAAACTGTTTTTGTAATATCTTGGTATCGTACAAGGTGCATACATGGTACTATACTTACAAATATTATTATAGCAGATGTCTCTAATCAGTAAATTAGGAGAGTGTAGCTGTATACATATCTTATTTTGTATACCTGAATTATATCACAGAATCAATAATTAATACTTTCTACCTTGTCATATTCCTAGTAGTTCTCCATAGTACTAGAAGCCAACATAATATCTTGTCCAAACACTATTAGTGCAAATCTTGCTTCTCATAGAATTATGCAGTAGCATGGCATATTTATTCTAACTGTACTGTTTATACACACACATCATGATTCTTCCTTTGCATACCCCCCTTTTTTTTTGTCTAGACCTGTCAAAGATGAGCACTCCATTGTCATCAAATGAATTTAGGCACCTGAACTTGGTGACACAATCCAATAAAGTCCAGCATTCCAAAATAAAAGTGAGTTATCTGAAGAAGTTGTTGACTACAGCCATTTACAGCTCAACTTATTATTATGGCCCTACATTATATACCTCATTTTTATACTTTTCTGCTGGATGGTTAAGACCGAGATAGAGCAAGATCTATACACCAAAAAATATAGCCTTTGTTTCTGATGAGGTCAGTGAAGTCCCCTCAGGGTTTATCTTGTAGTCCTATACCTTATTCTGTAGATCCTTTGTATATGTCATCCATGTGGATGAGTCACAGCCAATGCTTGAACAGTTTGCTCTCTGAGAGCCTGAGATAGTTTTTCTCCATGTGACTCTTCCAGGCAAACTATACAACATTAATTTCTTTCCTCTGTAGCTCCATAATTTTCTTGATCAGAAAATTTGGGGCACAACTGAGTTTGTAGGTTCACCTATGTCCTGAGTCTTCGCTGACCTTGAAAGGCTAGGGCCAAAATGTTGGCTGGTCTTGCAGCTCTTCTATTTCTCCAGTTTTGATCTGTGAACTTAGGTTGTTAACCATCCATAAGAAAAGCTGCTTAGTACCCTGCAGCATATGCCATTCAGTTTGCCCTGTCTGACTCAATTCTTTTTAGTTGTCATTTTACATTTCTATTTGTATTTCTTCTTTTGACTTCTTATACTAGGCAGACTATATGATATTTGTACATGTGTGTCTGATTTATTTCACTTATGAGTATATGTTCAAGTGGCATTCACTTCAATATAAGTGCTTCAAGTTTATCATTCTTTATAGCTGAGTAATACTCCATTATATAGAAATATCGCATCTTTTTCAACCATTCCTCATGTGGTGGGCATCTTAGTTGTTTCCAAGATTTGAGTACCACAAATTGTGCTGCTATAAACATAGGTACACAATATCACTCTGATATGACATTTTCAGTTCCTTTGGGAAATTTCCCAGTAGGCGAATATCTGGTTTGAATGGGATTTCCAATCCTACTCTTTTGAGGAGTCTCCACACTGATCTCCACAATGGTTGTGGCAGTCTACATTCCCACCAGCAGTAGAGAAGTGTTCCCTTTTCCCCACATCCTCTCCAAAATTTGCTCTTGGTTGATTTCCTTATGATAGCCATTCTTTCTGGAGTGAGATGGTATCTCAGTGTTGTTTTAATTTGCATTTCATGAATGGCTAACGATGTGGAGCATTTTTCATATATTTATTCGCTTTTTTAATTTCATCCTCTGAATGGTATGTATTCATCTCAGATGCCCATTTCTGAACTGGGTCTCTAAATTTGAGGGCCCTAATATTCTAGACAGCAGACCTCTGTCTGAGTGCTTATTAGTTAGGATTTTTTCAAAATTTGTGGGTTGTCTTTTCACTCTGTTGACAATTTCTTTTGACATGCAGAAACTCAAGAAGTGTTGATCCCAGTTGTTGATTCTTACAAGTGTTTCTCGAGTGAATATATCTTTGTTCATCAACTCTTTACCTACTCCTATGTCTTCAAGAGTTCCACCTACTTCCTCTTCCAGGAGATTGAGTATTTCTGTTTTAATGTTTAGATCTTTAATCCATTTTGACTTTAGCTTAGTTCATGGTGAAAGAGCTGGGTCAAGTTTTAGTTTTCGGCATGTAGAAAGCCAAGTTTTCAAGCATTTGTTAAAGAGGATATCTTTCTTCCAGTAAGCTTGTTTGGCTCCTTTGTCAAAGATCAGGTGGCTGAGTGTGTTTGCAGATGTTTCTGAGTCTTCTAATGTATGCCATTGATTCTCAGGTCTGTTTCGTTGTCAATACCATGTTGATTTTATCACAGTGGCTTTGTAGTATAATTTTAAGTCAGGAATTGTGATGCCTCCTGCCTTGTCTTTATTGGCCAAGACTGCCTTTGCTATTCTAGGTATTTTGTGGTTTCAAATAAATTTTAGGAATGATTTCTCTAGGTCTGGGAGGTATGTTGGTGGTAGTTTGATAGGGATTGCATTAAATCTGTACAACAATTTTGGGAGTATGACCATCTTCACGATGTTGGTTCTTCCTATCCAGGAGCATGGAATATCTTTCCATTTTCTGAAATCCTCTATAATCTCTTTTCTTGGTGTGTTGTAATTTTCCATGCAAAGATCTTTGACTGCCTTGGTTAAGTGAATTCCAAGGTATTTCATTTTCCGTGGTGGCATTGTAAAAGGTATTGTTTCCCTCTCAGTATGTTTGTTATCTGTGTAGAGGAATGCTATTGACTTTTGAGTATTGACTTTGTATTCTGCCATGCTGCCGAATTTCTGTATCAATTCTAGTAGTTTCTTGGTGGAATTTTTTGGGTCTTCCATGTAAAGTATCATGTCATCTGCAAATAGTAGTAATTTAATTTCTTCTTTACCTATTCTTATTCCTTTTATTTCTCCCTCTTTTCTAATGGCTGTTGCTAATGATTCCAAAACTATATTGAATAGTAGGGGTGATTGAGGACATCCTTGTCTTGTATGTGATGTAAGAGTAAAAGATTTGAGTTTTTCCCCATTTAGGATTATATGAGCTTTTGGATTGTCATAGATGGCTTTTATCATGTTAAGGTAGAGTCCATCTATTCCTGTTTTCTGTAGGACATGTTCGAAGATGAATGAGTGTTGGACTTTGTCAAAAGCTTTCTCTGCATCAATTGAGATGATCATGTGATATTTAGATTTCAGTCTATTAATATAGTGTATTACATTTGTAGATTTTTGAATATTGAATCATCCTTGCATCCCTGGGATGAATCCTACCTGGTCATTGTGTATGATCTTGATGATTTGCTGTTTTCTATTTGCTAGGATTTTATTGAGGATTTTTGCATCTATTTTCATGAGGTAGATTGGCCTTTAGTAGTGTTTTTTAGTTGTGTCTTTCTCTGGTTTTGGAATCAGTATAATACTTGCCTCCAGAAATGATTTTGGGAGGACTGAGAAGCAATTCTAAAAGTGGAGAGTGACATACTCCACTTGGATCACAGGTACTAGGCATGGTTTTATACACCTTTTGATATTTACTTCATTTTTGACATATTACTTTGATTTTATAAACATTTAATGATCTTAGTCTGTGTTGTACACTTCTGTTCATTTGGTCGTTGTCTGTTTTGTTTTGAGACAGTGTCACAGTATTCACTTAAGGCTATCCTTAAACTCACTACATAGTTTCTCAAGTCTGCGGGGATGCAGGCATGCATACACCAGTGGCTGCACACACACTGTTACTGCACAAATACTGTTACACACATACTGTTACATCTATCAATCACTGTGTAGGTAATGCACAGTGGCTGAGTTTTAGGGCCTCAGACTGCATGGACAAGTATACATGTTTTCACCAAGAAGCGATATCATTTCATTAGAATTGTGGAAGAAAAATCACAAGAGCAAAAGAAAGCAGAACTTTTGTACCCACACTTTCATAAGAGTTTTACTAGGGTTTTATTGTTTACCTTAATTTATTTATTATGTGAACTAAAGCACATCTCATTTTGCCACTGAACCTTATTCTGCTTTATTTTTTATTTAATAGTTTCATAGAGATGTGTATCTCTTTTCTACCGCTACATTTTAAACTCCTGTTGGATGAGAAACATGATTTCTGTACTTTCCCTAGTATCTATCACATTGGGTGTTGTACTTACTAGAAGAGCAGATAAGTCTCAGAATTGTAGATTTAGAATCATTAAAGAAGACTTCAGAGAGTCACTTGAGGTCATTTTGCCCTTAACAGCAGAAAACAACTCAAATTATTCTCATATTATTTTCTTATGAAATTTTGTTTTTCCCTTTTCCATAAAATAAAAAAAAATATTTAAAACAACTCAAGTGGTTTCAATTGATTTCTTATAAATTTTCAAAGTTATTTTGTTTTGTCTGTTTTTTGCAGAACCAGGGATTGAACTCAGGCCCTTTTGCTTTATTCCACTGAGTCATCTCCCCATCCCCAATTTTCAAAGTTATTAATGAGATATCTAATTAGATTTTTAAGACCGCTGAATTATTCCACTTAGGGTAGACAGGTCTTTTTCATGTGGGGATGAACTCTCCTACACATTATCCAATGTTCATCCCTTGTTGGGAACCTCAGAAGCTGGGAAATTGATCAAATGTGTATAGGTGGGACTAGGCCTCAGTGCCTAAGGCAAGTAGGCTACCTGGTTCCTGAGAAAAACATCCTGTCTGGTTAAGGTCAGCTATTAGTCACTAGACAACCTGTGTCATGTGTTACTAACTTTGAAAAGGTATACATAAAAGTTCATTTTGTTATGGGGTGGCATTAGTCGCAAGTAACAGGCAGATCAATGACCAGCTAGCCCAGCTTTAGTCTTCTTATCTACCTTTTCTCACTCCTGCTGCCATTTCTCCCCAGGTAGAATAGATCTGATGGAGACCAATGGATCCCTACATTCCCTGACAGATACATACCCGATGCCAGTAGTACCATCTTTTTGGGAGAGAAAAGTTGTTCTCAACTCCCATCTATATGCTTATTCTTCAATCTCTCTTCTCTAGTTTCCTTTTATCATTAGATACTGTGAGGAATATCATTTTA
Organism: Ctenomys sociabilis; assembly: GCA_004027165.1. Taxonomy (NCBI): domain Eukaryota; kingdom Metazoa; phylum Chordata; class Mammalia; order Rodentia; family Ctenomyidae; genus Ctenomys; species Ctenomys sociabilis. Next base: position 25,293 of record PVKA01010538.1, read on the forward strand.
TGTGTTTATTGTTTTGTGGCTATATTTTCTAAAATTAAAATTCATCTTATATTTAATAAGCAAATTTAAGAATATTAGAAGGCATTGTAATTGGATATTAGAAAATATTATAAAGAAACAATTCAGGTACTAAAAAAGGTAACGGAAGTAAGGGGATTATACCATAGCAAGGAAAAGCAGATTACATTGGACAGGGATACTTTCCCTGGTTGGTTCATTCTTCTCCTGAAGAAACTGAACTCCTATGGCCAACCCTCCTATAGCCTCTCAGGGAAATTTTGATATACTGTGTCCCTTACTGCACAAAAACAACCTCAATCACATTAGCTGGAAACAGAACAACTTTGTTATCACACTGTTTCCACATGGCCATACTGGTTCTGTATTCAAATTCTCACAAAGCTACAATGGGTGGGTTTGCCTTATTAAAGAGAATTCTAGCTTCAGATTCATTTGAGTGGCATGAAGGATCCATTTCTTTGGCTATGCAGATCTGAGGAGCTATTCATACCAGGCTAGAGTTTGCCTTCTAGAAAATATTAGAAGCCACTTGCGTTTTCCTGATACTCTCTTCTTTAAGGACAGTGAGAAGGTATCTCTTCTGTCCATTATTGAATGCAATCCAGTTTTTTTTTTTTTTTTTTTTTTTTTGTCTTTTTGAGACAGGGTCTCACTATGCAGTTCAGGCTGGCCTTAAGCTCACTTTGTAGCTCAGGCTGGTCTCGAACTCACAACAATCCTCCTGCCTCAGCTTCCCAAGTGCTGGGATTTCAGGCCTGCACCACCATGCCCAGCTTGCAATCCAGTTTTACATGATTTAATGTACGAAGAGAATGCTATCGCATTATTTTTTTGCTATATTCTAATCTTTTTGGCTTTCTAAGGCAAATCACAACTTTTGCTTATATTCAAAAAGATTATACAAATATCTGCTTCAGATACTAATGCTATTAAACTGAGTACTCTATTAAGATTCATGCAGTATTCTTTATATACAGTTGGAGCTATTCCTTATCCACTGCTTCTGGTGTTCCAATACATGCCCAACATGCTTGAAATAAAAGCTAAATTCCTTACCAAATTCTATGAGTTGTTCCCTGTTAATTATGTCCTAAGATTTCTTCTCTTTGTCTTATAGTCAATCCACATTTTAAATTGGTGTTTAATTTAGGCATTTGATGTAGTTATTCCTTCTCCCTATTCTCACTATTCTATTAGTCTGGACAATATAAATTGTTAGACATTCTAAAATAGTGAAGGAGCATTGTAATTACAATGCTATCTTTTTGAAGAAGTCATGTATGCTCATGCAATGTTGAAGATTAATATTGTAAATATTTGGTTTGATATAATCATCTCAGGGATATAGTGATGTGAAGTATTTTCAACCAATATTGAATTTTCCTACCATTTTTTGATGGAACAATAAAAATCTGAGCTCAGAAAATGTATTTTCAAGCTACTTCTAGCTTGTGCAATGTTGAGAAGTAATGAGTTTGACAACACAGCTGGTTTGTGTTTAGAGTACAATCTATACTTCTGTGAATGTGAATTGGAGAAAATAGCTATAAGATTTGCTAAGAGTTCATATTTTTATATTTTAAAATGGGCCTTAAAATTTGATTATCTTTGGTCAGGCCTCTAAGGTGAATAATAAAACCAAATAGATTTTCTTATCAGCAGGCAAGTTTGACATGTGGATTTACCGAGGCCCCAAAATATGTGAAGATTCAGAGATATGTATTCATAGTTTATCACACAACAGCTTGAAAAGAAGTCTGACAAAACTTATATAAGAATTTACATAAGCTTGGGAAATTATTGACAAGAAATTTCCAGTACATGTGTATTCTAGGAAATTCAGATCTATTCACTGAAGGGACAAAGCTAAGAAAAGGTGATTAATCTTTAAGGGTGAAAGTGTTTTACTAACAGTTGCCCTACCTGAGACATATAATTTAATTTCCAACAATCAGAATCATTGTCTGGGTGTGGTGGTTCACACCTGTAACAGCACTTGTGAGGCTGAGGCAGGAGAATAGTTGCAAGTTTGAGATCAGCCTGGGCTACAAAATGAGCTCAAGGACAACCTGAACAGTACAGTGAGATCCTGTCTCAAAAAGGCAAAAAAAATCTACTTTAAGAAAAAAAGAAGGCTGGCGAGAAGGCTCAGTGGAATAGGTGTTTCCCTGGCAAGTGCAAAGGCCTGAGTTCAATCCCTGGTTCTGAAAAAAAAGAAGCAAATAATATGTGTAAATTTATCACATTTACTTAGTAACACTTTTAAATTTAATAAAAAGTCTCCAGAAGATTTAGTGCTTCTGCTTTAATGTTTAGATCTTTTTCCATTTTGATTATATCTTAGTGCATGGTGATAGACCAGGGTCAAATTTTAGTTTTTGGCATTAGAGAGCCAGCTTTTCCAGCACTGTTTGTTAAAGAGGCTATCTTTATTCCAGTAAGTATGTTTGTCCCCTTTGTCGAAGATAAGGTGCTTGTAGTGGCTTCTGCATCTTCTAATCTATTACATTTATCCTCAGGTCTGTTTTTTGCCAATATTATGCTGATTTAATCACAGTAGCTTTGTAGTAAATTTCAAGTCAGGAATTATTTTGCTGAATTCACTCATCTATAATATTTAAGTGGCAATGGAATACCCTTCTCTGACAAAACTAAACAAAAAAAAGGGGATGTAAATAAAGGACCATTTTGTAATGAAAAAAAATATATATATTAGTTAGGATAGACATATAGCTATTTTCTCTTAATTCAATGAGAAGAAAGATTTGTACTAATAGTGTTTAGACAAGATACCATGTCTGCATCTTGTACTGTGAATAACTACTACAAGGACAATATGAAACGCATTAGTTATTGTAACTATCTTGCAAATCTGTTTTGAAACTGTCTCATTATTTGTTTGTCAATAAAATTACTAAAAACTGAAAAATAGGGGCTGTTGAGATGGCTCTGTAGAATAAGTGCTTCCCTGGCAAGCGCAAGAGCCTGTATTCAATCCCCGCTTCTGCCAATAAATAAATAGTCTTAAAACTATTAGTTATGGTAAGATTTCTGTAATTATTGATCAATATGTTCTGAAGTTGGTTAATTAACTTCTGTTCATGAACAGTGACAAAGAGTTTTGACTGGTTTTAACAAAAATAATTACATAACTATGAAAAGAGATAACCTTTTTTTCCTATAGTGCTTACATTTACATTTCCTTTGAAGCTACCATGCTAAATGTCTTCTCATGAATTATGCAGAGCTTACTACATTACTTTGGGAAAGACAGTACCCACAAGAAATTTTAAGGAAGTCTTTCTACACCATGAGAAAAGGTGAGAGAAAAAGAAAAAACGTTTTTTCACTATTCATCTCAGTACATAGAGCCAGGTACTGTGATTTAATTGAGGCCTACATTAATAAATAAAATAGAAAGATTTATTGTACTTGTTTTGTATCTATAGAATAAAAAGCTTTTATTTCATTTTAGTACTTTTTTTTGCGGAACTCGGGATTGAACTCAGTTTTGTTCACTTTTTAATAATAAATTGTGCTTATTCTCTGAATAAAATGTTCAGGCTATAATTGTGTTATGAAAGATTCATGTGTTTGATACAAGGTCTTAGTACACAGCTGGGACTCATAGTGACCTTCCTGTTTTCTGCCTCCCCAGTGCTGGATTACAGGTATGTGCCACCACGATCCAGGTATTCTTCAGAATATAATTAATGAAAAATTTGTATAATTTGTTTAGTGAAGGCTTGTTTGGGGAGGTGACTTTTAAGATTTGAAAACTGAGATAATAAGTTAGTAGAAATAAATGTATGCAGCATTACATAAATGAGAGGAGAAAACAAGTTGTCTCTGATGACATCTCCAGCAGAAATTTTACTTAAGAACCATAATATGTAGTCATGAGATCCAGCAACAGAAAATTTGTGAATTACTTTGTCAGGAGCAGCTACAGTGGGGTAGGAGAAAACAATTCAAATTGCTCAGGTGAGGAGTGAATGAGGCTGGTAAGCCTAGTAAAAGATAAACTGAATTTGTGAACCGCTAAAACAATCTATTTATCTGATTTTATTTTATTGGATTATATTAATACTTAACATAAGGAGTAATAAGTTGAAACTCTGTAATTTACTGTAATTGTAAATATGACAAGGGAGTATTACACAGTGATTAAAAGTGATGTGAGAGAATATGATGCAAAGAAATGTTCCATAAAATGAACTTAGAATCAGAGAATAAAATTGATTATTAAAAAAATTAAAAATCTATATTGAGTATCATGTCATCCTCCAATAATGATTGTTTAGCTTCCTCCTTTCCAATCATGATTCCTTTTATTTCTCCCTGTCTACTGGCTCTCACTAATGTTTCTAGAACTATACTGAATAGGGTAGTGATAATGTACACCCTTGTCTTATATCTAATTTTAGAGTAAAGACTTTAAGTTTTTCTGCATTTTGAATGATGTTGGTTTTTGGTTTGTTATTGATGGTTTTTTTTTATCAGATTGAGATATAGGCCATTGAATCCAATTTTCTGTAGTTTTTTTTTTTAAAGCATGAATGAGTGTCAGACTTTGTCTAAAGCCTTTTCTGCATCTATAGAGATGATCATGTTGTTTTTGTTTGTTTATTTTTGGCTCTGTTGATACAGTGTATTACATTTATAGATTTGCATTTGTTGAATATTGGAAGTAACCCAAATGCACATCAGCTGAGAAACGGTTAAAAAAGTATGATATTTTTATACAATGGAGCATTACTCAGCTATAAAGAAAGATAAACTTCAGGCTTTTACAGGTAAATGGATGCAACTAGAAGCTATACTCATCAGTGAAATAAATCAGATTGTGTAAACATGTGTAAACATCATATTGTCTCCCTAGCATAAGGACCTAAAAGATTAAACAGAACCTGAAAGATACAATAGATATAGTAAAATGGAAAGAAACTGGACATAAGGAATAAGCAATTGAGATGAGGCAAAGTAAAAAAGGGGAACAAAGAGGGTGGGGAAAAATCATCTAAGTGTATATTCAGTAAAGCTAAGATGACTGTGCTCCTAAATTCTATCAATTCTTTTGAAAGTACCAGTTAATATTTAAAATTTTCACTTCTACTAGTTTGATATGCTGATATCTGCAATCACAGTAACTATAATGAGGACAACAATATGCAGTATATCAATCACTGTTGAATACCTTTCACCTTCTATTTTAAATGTGTATTGTTTATAAAGTCTTATTGAAAGGAAGAGTTAATATTTAATTGTTTCATTGGTCTTGTATTCCTATAACTGCTAATCTGAGGAACAATTTTGATGATATAAATGTGTAGTTTAACTGTCACTGTTAATTTTTTATTATGCACTATTTTTATTTTATGTTGCTTTGTTTCAGTTATTTATTTTAATTTTTTTCTTTAAAATAAAATGTATATTTACTATATTTTCTATAATGTATAAATAAAAACAATATATCAATTACATATCACTATATTATACATGTACATATGTAAGTATATGTAACTGAACTAAAATGGAAAGCAATATAAATGAGTATCTGTGTGAAAATTTTACTTACATTGCAGTTTTGTATACTATTAGATGTACTATTTTCATAATCATAACTTTAAAATTAATCATAAGTAAACATCACAGTGTAAAATAAATCAGATAGGATTTAAATTTATGCTCTGAAACTCACTAATTTTACTTTTTAAATAATTATTTTGTCATGCAGGCCCACCCCTGGGCATGCTGAGATAGCCGCTGAGACCAGGCATGATGGCACATGCCTGGAATCCCAGTACAGGGAAGGTGGAAAAGAGGAGGATCACTATGAGTCTGACGTGTGTAGTGAGAAACTGCACCAAATACATAAACATTTTTTTTAAAGAATAATTCTTTTATCCTCTGTAATAGTAATCATGTACCATCTTTGTGTAATTTGGAGAAAGATCATATTAGTATTATATTTAAACTTATAATACTTTAAAAATCACACTTTGTGTAGTATGTAATATATAATTGTAATAACAAAAATTAAGGATGGCAAAATTTTTAGGTAAAGTTAGTAAAAATATTGAATAAGCTAGTAATGTAAGCATTACTATTTATAAACTAGCTATACCAGAAACACCAGACAGTCAGTATTGTCTATATTTCTACAAGAAAAGAGTATGTTTTATTAGGAGAAAGCCTTTCTCCTAATAGAAATTATTAGATACACTTGTGTAAGCTATTGTAATCACATATAGTCTATTTAGAGGTTAACTCAATTCATAATTGTACTTCTGTAATTTTAGGATAGAAAAACCTCAAAGAAAATACATAAATCCATTATAATTTTGGGCCATATCAATGAAAAGTAGAGATTTTCCTAGATGGCTTTACAACAATAAATCCAGGATATTCAGGTTAGGTTAGAAATAAAACTAATTTCTTTTCTTTTCATGATAGTTTTTGAAGGTTTTATCCTAAAATTTATCTCTTCTTTAAAGGTAATAGCAAAAGTTCTATACCTAAGGCTAATATAAAATTACAACTGAGATGGAATTTCTCTCAGGAACTCTCTAATATAAATGTAGGTTCATATATTTCAGCATGTTATTTAGTTGTTCTATAAAATAGTAATCTGTCTTGGATGCAGTAGATGTGTGTTTATATTTCAAAACTCTGTGTAACACACATGTACATTAATGATTTTTTCAGTTTGAGTTGTTTTTAACACTTTGCTTCAATATAAATTGTTTAATAGAAGATTTATATTTAATTTTAAACTGAGTTCAGTTTAAAAGAGTGATAAAATATATACAACAAAGTTTGCTATCTTATCCACTGTTAAACTTGTAGCTCAGTGGCCTTAAAATTACTAAAAATATTGTATAATTACCACCAGTCTCTATTTCCAGAGCTTTCTCTTCACCTTCCAAAAACTTTGTACCAAAAAAAGAAAAACTAATAAAATATTTGGCCAATGAGATGGCTCAGTGGAATAAGTGTTTCCCTGGCAAGTGCAAGGGCCTGAGTTCAATCCCCAGTTTAAAAAAAAAAAAAAAAAAAACCAAAACTTTGTATCTATTCATCTCCAAAGCACCTATAATTTTTCATAAAATAACACCTTTATTAAAGTAAAATTTACATATTATATAATCTATTGCCATGTCCAATGCAGCTCTCAATAAAAGTCGGGGGTAGGACTAAAAGAAATGAAGAGAAGAGTGAAAATGAAGAAAGTTGAGGTCAGGTGGAACCCTCTCTCTTGGCAAAGCAAAGAATCACCCAACAACTGCAGCACATTTATTTATATACATAGCAGGTTGATTTCAAGTGAAATCCTTCTGGCTAACTACTTGTTCACCCAGCCTGCCTCATATGTCTTGTGTTCTTGTGGCTGCCCTCTCTCCAGCCCCATATAGATGATTGATTTTTCACTTTCATTGGCTTCCCGGATCTCCATCTTTTTTGTTTTGTAATTGCAAGCAATTGGTGTTCAGTTGGAGGAGCTGTGATCGGACTTCACAAAATACCTTCTCCTTCAATTCTTTCTAGTTCTGGGTGAGCTTATTCATTCAGGCTAAAGAGTTCCAGTCCCAAGATTTCAGGTCCTTGCATTCAGCAATTTAGCATTGTACAACATGTTAACCCATAACAGTATGTAGTCAGTTACACATTTAGCTGGAAAATGTCAGTGTTTTGAGTTTCTGTTATAGTTATCATATGACATTATTTTATTTTTGTGCATCTTGTGGTTATACTTTTCTGCTGTATGTTCAAGACCAAGCTAATGTGAGACATGTATTAATTACATTTAATTTCTTGCTATCTCTCAAGGTCAGTTAAGTCTCCTCAAGTTTTACCTTGGAACTATGTGTAGCCCCTCTCAGATGTGTCAGGCATCTGGATGAGTCACAGCCATTGCTTCATCAAGCTTCTTTCTATGAAAACTTGGGAGACTTTTCTTTTCTGATGACTCTTCATAGGAACACTATACACCATTAATATCCTTCCTCGGTGGTCCAACAATCTCCTTGGTGAGAAGATTGGGACTCATGGAGTTATAAGATGTTGCACCACAGATTCTCTTATGTCCTGGGTCCTCAATGACGTTGGAGGGCCTAGGCCTAAACATTGGTTTTTCTCTTAGACCATCTAAATGTTTGGTTTCTAGTCTCCAAATCTCAGTTGTTGAAAATCTGGAAGGTTAGTGACATTACATTGCAATGAGCTTACCAAGTGATCATAATATTATTATCTTATCTGAATATCAAACAGCTGGAGACACAAAGTAGAACGATTATTTTCTACCAACATGGTTGTTCTAGTGGCTGAACCCTTTTACAATGTTAACAGACAGCAGTTATGTAGTTTTACACAGCAAATTTGAAATTGAAGACCATACGTAATATGGTGAAGTGACAATTATGATGACATTTTCCAAACACATTTAAATTTTCTATCTTGCTATCTATCAAGAAGCTATTATCTACCTGGTGACCTTTAATGGGAGGTCAGTGAAAAATGAATGGGCAAGATATCCCTCACCGCTATAGTTGCAACAAGTAGCTATATTCCTTTCCTTTCCTTTAGGCTGTGGATAGATCGCCTGAGTGGTAGCTGCTGCCAAGGCTGCCCCCAAACAGGCAAAGGAACAATATGTGCACAAACTTGAATCACCTCAGATATCATAGCTTAATTTATTGTGGGCTTGGCAAGCCTACTTACATACTTATTTGCATTTTCAAAGGCCAGTTGTTGAATAAGTAGTTTGCACCCTCTATGTTCTTGATATCCCTCCAATTAGACTGCAATAAAAATGGCACAAAATCCTGAAAAGGTTCATGAGGACCTTCATGAATGGAGGTCAGATCAAGGATGTCTCTCTCTGAAGGAAATTCCTACAAGCCCTGTGATAGCTATTTTTTTCATTCATATGCTTGAAATTCAAAAATGAGTTTATTATTTGTGGCAGCAAACCACCTTCTCCAGCTTACATGTTTTTGGAAATGTCTGTATTGCAAGTGGCACCACAAGTTGCCTGGTCATGTGCAACTCAAAAAAAATCTTCTCCACAATGAATAATCCCTCAGAATTAAACCTGATTTAGTTATTCATTTCCAATTATTTGAGTCCATAACGTGTTGTCCTTTGAGCTTCATAAAGCCCAAACTCTATAAAAAAATCTATAAAATCTATGAGCTCTATAAAAGGTACTATGAAGCTATAGGTAGTGGTTTCTTGTTTTAGTTCTTTTAAGACATTAAAGGGCATAGCTTAATGAAGAAACTGGCCATGATAATTGGGATCTTGGACTTCAGCAACAGGGTGGATATGTTGAAAATCCTCCAGGAATTCTTCCATCTCCAGCTTCTTTTAGCACTAGTTGAAAGGGAGAGAGAAATGTTGACTCTATTTTATGAAATGTGGCAGTCTCAGTCTTGGTGCAGCAAAAGTTTTTGAACTGAGAAAGCAGAAGTAGAAATGTGTGGTGCAATCAAGCTATCAGTTCTACTTTGGGTGGCTATGAAATGGAAGTCACAGCGAGGCACTTGTCTCATGAGAAAGGTCTCCTTTGCCTTCCATGTGTGACTGAGCCTGTGAGGCTGTTGCTCTGTTGATCCACTATCCTCTTTCTGCTCAGGACTTAGTTTTAAGATAGGGCTCCAAACTGAATCCTCTGTGGCCATCTCAACAGGTGCATGATCATTGTGTTACTCTCCTAGTCCAGATCCACAAAGAGACACAAATACAGGAATCCATGATATAGCAAGTACTTCTCTGTACAGCTGTTCTTGAGAATGTGGTTTGCCCCATGTTTCACACCTGATGTTGGATATCAATGATATGGGTGAAACCAGTATTGATGCTTCCAGTAAATCTCTATCCCTTTTGTACATACAAATAGAAGGGTTCTCTTATCTGCTACATGACAAGTTTCCCCATGCCCAGAGTCCCTGATTGGACACCAAAATTCCACTTACAAATAAGCTTTAAGAGCATCCTGAAAGAGGACCATGAATAAATTAAAACAAGAGTGGAAATGCAGCAAGCTGAGGTCAAGTGGAGCCCACTTTCTTGGTGGAGAATAGAACCCCTCCTTCCATGAGTGATTGGAAAAAGAACCAAGAACTGCAGCACATTTAGTTACACTCATGACAAATTGATATGAAGACACCCTCTATGTTACAGGTGGTTCACCTAGCCCACCTCAGAGTCTCATGTTCTAGGGCTGGAACAACTTATTGACTGTTATGGTTTGTCTCTAGGTGTCCCCCCAAAGCTTCATGCAGTTGTGGAGTGGACTTTTGATTAACCCATGATCCACTGGAATTATGGGTGATCCAAATCTGGGATTATGGGTCTGAGTCCTACTGGGATTATGGGTATCAGTGCTACACCCAGCCTGAGGCAGATAGCCTGAATGTAACATAAGAGAGACAGAAACAGACTTTCTCTCTGCAGTCATTGTTGCTTCTACTCTTCCCATTTGCTCTTGCTGTTTTGATGCCTTCTGCCACCATGAACTGCTTCCCTTTGCAATGTATCACTCTGCCTTGGAGCCAGCTGAGTATGGACTGAAACCTCTAGGAGCTGTGAGCTAAATAAGTCTTTCCTTCTTTCATTTTGGGTATTGGGTATTTTGTCCCAGTAATGAGAGAAAAGTACCTAAGACATTGACCTAGGTAACCTCAGGTACCTCCTGGTCTCAGGAATAACCTTGTTCTATCCCTTCAGTAGTGATGTGATCATCTTCAGCTTCAGCTGCTCCCTACAATCTACCAAAAATTATATTGACAGAGTTGTGCAATCTTGACCGCAATCAAATTTAGATCACTATTTTTACCCCCAAACAAAACACCCTGCTTGCCATTGTCACTCCTTGCCCCTAAATCTAGGCAACCACTGAGCTCTCTATATTCATACATTTTCCTATTCTGTAAATTTTAAAGTATTCAAAATAAACCAGATTCATAGCGAAAGCAAATATCTTAGCATATCCAAAGAAACAGAAGTCCTTCAACATGAGCTCTCACACTGTGTTGCAATGGAATGAGAAATTAACAGTAAAAATACAGTTAAAATATGTTAATATTTTTTAATTGCTCCCCTTTCCTATTACTGTATTTTATTCTACACACTGAATGTATATCAAGTCTTTTACATGACGGAAAACATGTGGTGTTTAGGGTTGTTATTTACTTCACTTGGCATTATGGTGTCAGGGTGCATCCACTTCCCTAAAAATGCATCAAGTTTACCTTTCTTGATAGAATAATCCTCATTATATATAAATAACACACTTTCTTTATCAATTTATCTGTTCATGGGCTTCAAGGCTTTTTCAAGATTTAGTTACTGTAAATTGTGTTGATCTATGCATATGCATACATCCCTATGGTATATTCTTGAAAGATACTTAAAAGATGAATAGCTGTATCAAATGGAATTTTTATTTTTTTAGGGGGAGGGGGAATCTCTGTGCTGTTTTTCTTAGTTTTTTTGTACTGATTTGTACTCCCTCCTTTCTCCCCACAGCTTCAAATAATTCGTTTTTAGTTGACTTCTTTTTTTTTAATGTATTTTGTACAGGGTCTCATTATATAGGTTAGACTCATAGTGATCCTCCTGTTTTCAGTCTCCCCAGCGCTGGGGTTACAGGTATGCGCCACCATGTCTGGACTTGGTGACTTTCACAGCTCACCCAGGTTCTGGGGACAGTATGGTATGCAGAACCAGGGATAAAAACTGGGTTCCTGTGCTTGCCAGTGAGCTACCTCCTTGGCCTATTGATTGATTTCTCAATGAGTTCTGTTGTTTTAATTTGCATTTCTTGAATGGCCAGCAATCTTGGATTTTTTTTTTCACATTCCTATTAACCAGCTATATTTCTTCGTCTAAGACTTGTCTATTCATTTCAGGTGCTCATTGTTCAACTGGGTCTTTAAATTTGGAGGTCTAATTTTTTAGATAGTTATATATTTTAGATGTTAGAACTTCTTCTGAGTTATTACCATATTTTATATTCTGTTTCACTGATTCACAGGTCTTTTTCTTATCCCAGTACTGACCTGACATGGTTTCTGTAGGTTGCCATATACATTGAGGTCTAGGATTGTGATGCCCTCTGTCTTGCCCTTGTTGCTATCCTAGGTTCTCCTCTGTATGAATTTTAGGACTGTGTTTTCAAGTTCTCTCAGAAATGTTGTTTGGGGTTGTATTAACTTTATATAATCATTTGGAAAGTACAGTCCTTTTAACAACATTTGGGCCTATCCAGGGGCAAAGGATATCTTTCAAGTTTTTGATAACCTCTTTTTTTCTCTTCTTTCAGGGTACAATAGTTTCTGTTGTAGAATGCTTTCATTTTCTTAGCTAGATTATTATTTGTGTCTCATTCAGTCTAATGATGTTACAACTTCAGTTTCAGTAGGTGAAAAGTATAAATAAATACAAGCTAAAAATACAAATGGCAATAATCAAAGTCTGAACTATCACCTTTTATGTTCTCTAAATTCAAATTAGGCTTTCACTTCAAAGGGATATTTCTTTCCTCATATGGGCAGTCTTTGGTTTACTCCATGTTTTGAGAGAAATAATCTATGATTTTCTGAGGGACAGGGAAATAGAGAACCTTCTTTGTTCTTTTTTGGTCTGTGAAGTTTCTATTTGTAATCCCTTAGTTGAGTTAATGGAATCCTGTCAAGTTAATTCTAATCTACCACACCCAATGCAATCCATGATGATAATAAAGACTCTAGGGCTTATCTGTAGTAATAGAGAGCCCAGAGGTCCTAAGTTCAGCCATGATGATGGCTATCCACAACAAAGGCCTTGACCCAAGCCTGAGCCAAGGATTGATTCATTCCTGAAGAACGAGTGTCTTGAGAGTGAGTGACTGCAGAAATAGTGGGAAGTAGGTGAGTGCTATGGGCAGGTCTAGGCAGGAGGCTGCATTTATCTCTATAGTACACAGAGAGAAGGATGTGCAGAAAGAGTGATTTATACTATACAAATGAGATCATATCTAATATTTTGCAGTCTGTATTTCAACTCTGATGTGTCATCTTTCAAGTCCCAAGAAGGCATAATGTTTACATCAAAGCTTGACCCAGTCAAAAATGTGGAGCATTGGCTCTTCATCTCAGCTTGATCAGGTTCACACAAGTGAACAATGGGTGAAGGTACAGGGAAAGAAGCCTGCGGTCTTCAAAGACTACTACCAGCACCTAGACTGGATCAATATGCATCACTTAAAGCAAACTGAGGGGATAGAAAAAACTCCTAGCCAGCTCTGTACATATCAATGAATGGAAATAAGGTCAGGCTCACCCTAAATGGAGACAATTTTTCCTCTTTGAATGGAGAGTCACCCAGTGGGTCCTCCAAAGTTTTAAATATACAAGTAAAGAAAGCCTTTGTCACTAAGTGTGTCAAGAGATATAAAGGAGCAGTTTTGGTGTCCTTAATGGTTCTTTGCTTAAATTACATGGTTTTTTAAAATCATTTTATTATTTAAATAATTTCACTGAGAAACAAATACTAATAAAACAGTTTCAAAAACAATTAATGAGACAGTTTCAATAATTAATATAATGCATATTGTTGTCTTAGTGGCTATTCACTGAACAAGATGCAGACATTATATGCTCTCCACAAACACTATTAGAAGAAATTTTTCTATTTATTGAATTAGGAGAATGTAGCTGTATATTTAACTTAACTATTTTGAAAATACAGATACAAAATGTTAATTTCTATCTCTTTTTTGTTTAGTTTTGTCAGAGAGGGTATTAAATTGTCATTTAAATATTATAGGTGCATGAATTCAGCAAAATATTCAATATAGTCCAGTAGTCCATAATAGTAGTGGGTTTCCTGTAAGACTGGCAATGTCAGAAGTTGTTGACTTGAGCCTTTTACAGCTCAGAATATTAATATGGCTTTACTTTTTATACTTCAATTTTATACTTTTCTGCTGGATAGTTAAGACCAAGCCAAGGCCTATATGAAAAGAAATGTAGCTTTTGTATCTGATAAGGTCAGTCAAATCCCCTCAGGGTTTATCCTGAAACCCCATACTATAGTTCACAGATCCTTTGTCGGCATCAGCCATGTGGATGAGCCACAGCCATTGCTTAACCGATTTTCTCTCTGTGAAAGTCTGAGAGAATGTTTTCTCTCCATGTGACTCTCCTTAGGCACACTCTACATCATTAATCACTTTCTGCTATGGCCACATAATTTCCTTGGCCAGAAAATTTGGGACACAACTGAGTTACATTATGTTACAGTACAGGTTCTCCTATGTCCTGAGTCTTCACTGACCTTGAGAGGCTAGGGCCAAAATGCTGACTGTCCTTGCAGTCTTCTTTTTCTCTAATTTTTGGTCTTCAAACATAGGTTGTTAAGCCTCCAGAAGATAAACTTATTGTTATTAGCCTACAAATTAGATATTGAACTTAAATCGACTATCTGCCTGAATATCAAACACCTTAGGCAGAACAAGGAACAGATAATTTCCATCAAATATTGATAGGTTAACCTTTAGGTCCCTACAGAATATGAAGAGAAAAAATCAAAAATATAAAAATTATTAGAAAAATAGGAATAAACAGTTACATATTTTTACACAAAAATTTAGAAATCTAACCATATACAACATTGTAGTAGGACAGTCCCGTGACTTTTTTCTTTTCATTTGCTTTCATTTATTACCTTTTTTCTCTTCTTCCCCCCTCTATTTTTTTGTTTGTACTTTTAATTATTATTTTTAAAGAGTACAAAATAGTGATAGAAGAAAACAGCATTATACATGGTACAAGATTTCACTAAACAAAGTAACAGGAATCCAACAATGGCTGCTGTATTACATGATGTTATGTGTAAATGAGTTTTTCAGATTAACAGATATAAACGTATAAGTTTTGTTTAAAAATACTAGCTGAGAAGTTATAAGAAATTCAAGAGAGGAAAAAAATCAGAGTAATGACAAAAATTATAAGCCTTACCTGTTCCTTTCTTCTTTATATATTCATATAATTAGAATTCTCAAAGTAGCAAGGAGTAGGCAATAAATATGTAGAGATTTAATACTACTGAATTTAGTTCAACTTATAATACCACATTGCCAAGAAAACTGAACCCTTTGCACAAAAAATTTAAATAAAATCATACCAATATACACAGGAAATTGCCAAAACTTATAAACAAGAAATCATTAATGAATATACATAAAAATATTAGTTATGCAAGACCAAAATTAAATAGCATCTTATTCCACATTAGAAAGAAAAAGAAGGATCAAGTGTGTAAGAAACTAGATTAATTAAAGAACTGAAAAAAAACAAATCTATCCTCTTTGAATTTTATACTTAGCAAACATACATTTGAAAACTAAAAGTAAAATATTTTCTAGTTATACAAACTTGAAATATTTTAATACCTCCAGACATAGCATATAGGAAATAACAAAGAACATAATTCAAAAGGCATGAGAAGTTTCAGTATGCTCTTGGATGAACAATAAAGAGCTCTCAAAGTCATAGTTATGCAGGACTATATAAAATATATTAGATGAACCCTTATTTAAAAGGCCATTGAAGAAGTGAAAATAAGAAATACAAATAGAAATGTACAATAACTAAAAACAATTGAGTCAGATAGGGCAAAGTGAATGGCATATGCTGCAGGATACTAGTCAGCTTTCCTTCTGGATGGTGAAAAACCTAAGATCACATTTCAAAATTGGAGAAATAGAAGAGCCACAAGGCCAGCCAACATTTTGGCCCTAGCCTTTCAAGGTCAGCAAAGACTCAGGACATAGGTGAACCTGTACTGTAACATCATGAAACTCAGTTGAGCCTCAAATTTTCTGATCAAGGAGATTATGGAGCCACAGAGGAAAGAGATCGAAGTTCTATAATGTGCCTGGGGAGAGTCACATGGAGTGAAGACTTTCTCTCAGGCTCTAACAGAGAGCAAACTGGTCAAGCATTGACCGTGAGTCATCAACATGGATGACTCAGACAAAGGATCTACAGAATAAGGTATACGATTACAAGATAAACCCTGAGGGGACTTCACTGACCTCATCAGAAACAAAAACTACATGTTTTGATATATAGGTCTTGCTCTATCTCGGTCTTAACCATCCAGCAGAAAAGTATAAAAATGAGGTGTACAACGCAGGGCCATAATAATAAGTTGAGCTGTAAATGGCTATGGTCGACAACTTCTTCAGATAACTCATTATTGTTGTGGAATGCTGCACTGTGTTGGATTGTGTGGTCGAGTGCAGGCACCTAAATTGGTTGAATGACAATGGAGTGCCCATCTTTGACAGGTGTAGTCAAAGGAAGTGGTACAGTAAGGAGAATCATGAAGTGTGTATATGGACAGTACAGTTGGGATAGATACATCATGCTTCTACATAATTCTATGAGAGGCAGGATTTGCACTAATGGTGGTTAGACAGGATGTTATGTCAGCTTCTAGTACTATGGACAACCATTAGGAAAATAACAAGGTGGAAAGTATTAATTATTGGATCTTTGATATAATTCAGGTATAAAAAATAAGATACGTGAACAGCTACACTCTCTTAATTTACTGATAAGAGACATCTGCTATAATAATGTCTGTAAGTATAATATCATGTATGCACCTTGTACGATACCAAAACATTATGGAAACAGTTTGCATTGTATTAGTTTATCAAATCTGTCCTGTTAAGGTGTTTTAAAACTGTCTCATTGATATTTGTACTTCAATAAAATAAATAAATAAATAAATAAATAGATATATATTTTTTAAATGGCCATTGAAGTTTTCTATGAAACAGTACCAATGTTATGTTGGCTTATACATGTATTTTTTTCATATATATGTGTGTGTATGTGTGTATAAAAGGACAGGGAAGAATTAATATAAAGTCAGCAGAAAATAGAAATATATCTTTTAAAGTTTCTAATACTAGGAGAAGATATCATATGATGTCTTTTAGATAAATTGTAATTCAAAGATATAGTATAAATCTTAAAACAAAAATCAATATTCAGCATTATTCAGAAAATTAAATACTAATTAATTAAAAATTAAATCTTTCAAAATATTTGAAGTAAAATAAAGTTTTCATGATTGTAAAGAAATACTAAGAATGAAACGTAAGATAAATAATGGAATCACAAATAAATGACCATCACTTCTGACAGTTTGGGTATAGGATATCGTACAAAGTTCTAGTGTGTTGTGGACATGGATAATGACCATGACACTTACTGGTGGCCAGGTGTCACTTCTGGGCTGAGCTACAACTATTTCCTTGAAATCTACCCTGTAGTCCGATATGGAATCTTGACTCATAGGGTGCAAGAGAAGTCCATTTGTAGAGTGTGTTGATGGAAATATTTTGCTGCTGTATACAAAAGAATAACTGAAAGACTACTTTTGTATACCTCTTATTCTCCTGCATTTGTTTGCCCTATTTAGTGTGTTCTTTCCATTCTTATTCATGAGGTTGTGATCATTTTCTCCCTTGCTAGAACATCATTTAGTAGTCTTATGTAGGCTTGGCTTTGTCATCATGAAGTTCTTTAGTTCTTTGTCTGGAAGTATTTTACTTGAAAGAGAGTTTTACAGGATATATCAGTCTGGGTTGGAATTTGTTTTCTTGCAAGACTTGAAGTACTCCACTCCATGCTCTTCTTGACCTGATGGATTGTGAAGAGAAATCTGCTGTTATTCTGATGGATATTCCCTTAAATGTGATCTATATCTTTTCTTTAGAGGCTCTTAGTATACTGTTCCTGTGCTGAATTTTTGAGATATTAATTATTATATGTCTGAGAGTGGTTTTAATTGGGTTGATGTTATTTGGAGTTCTATATGCTTTGTTTACTGAATGTCATACTGTTACCCCATATTTGGGAAGTTTTCTGCATTACTTCCATCCATATTCTTACGATACCATTTGTATTGACTCCTTCCTTCTCATTGATGCCTATTAGTCTCACATCATTCATCTTTGCATCGTCTTGTAGGAGTTGAATTATTTTTTCCTGCATGCTAGTTGTTTTTAAGAGATCTTTGCTTACTTTTTCACTAGCTGCCATAGTGTCTTTAAGATCATAGAGTCTTTCACTTTCACTCAAATGGATTTGCCAGCTTGTGATTGAGCTTTTAATGTCTTGTATATCACTTTGGATCCGTTTCATACATTCTATTTATTTCCCATATTTGTTTTTCAGGGGTTACATCATTTCTATATTCTGCTCTATTTTTTTGTCAGTGTATTCTTTGAAAGCACTTAGTACTTCTTTTATTACAGTTATCACTACATTTTTTACTTCAGAAATTATTTCTGATCTGATCTCTTCTATATCTTTCTACAGTTGTTTCTTTACTTCCGACGCTATTATTTCAGAAATTTTAGGTGTGTTATTTCCAGTTTCCTCTATGCTAGTGTCTTCTGCATTTGTACTGAGTGCACTCAGGGCCTGATACTGCTTTTTGTTCCTTCTTTTTGTCATTTTGTATACCACTGACTTTTAACCTTTGGTGTAGAGCTTAGATAGAGTTATTACCTTAGCACCAGGCCTGGATGTATGAAGTTCAGACTTCTCCAGGTGGGTGTGGCTTGGGTCTGGCTGCTGTGCTCCACTTCTTCCTGCTGCAGCCTTGAAGGTGATCCCTTTGTGTCACACTGGCAAGATGTTCTGTTCCTAAATCAGTTGGGTGGGTCTTGACTCTATCCTCTTTGCATAGAGTTCTGCTGAAGGGTTGCACGCTGGGCCTGTACTCTTGGTCACTTCAGGGTCTGGCAGCCTTGCTGGTCTCACTCACAAGCCAGGCCAGTGCTCTCTGTTGCTTCAGGACCAGTGGGCCCCTTGGCAGTCTTATTCACAAGCTTGGCCTGTCCTCTGGGTCCATTCAGGGTCTGGCAACCTAGGCAGTCTCACCCACATGCTGGACTATTATCCTTTTGTAAATCAACCATTTACTTGAGAGATAGTATGGCAGTAATTGGTACTTCATGACAATAAGCACCTATTTAGAAGACCAGAATGACAGGCATTCCAAGTATAACCCTATTATGACACATTCCTGTCTTCATTGCAGTTGTTTAGTTCACAGGTATCAGCATATATAGTTAGTGAGGGTGAGAATCCTACCAATTAAGTGCTAGTTTCAAAAACCTGCTCAGGAATCTAAGGATCATTGCCTTACCCATCTTGTACAATTAAATGCATGGCTTTGCTCCTGCCATGTTTCCTACCTTTTTTTTTCTGCAGAACTGGGGATTGAACTCAGACCCTTGAGCTTGCCAGCGAAGCCCTTGGTTTACTGAGCCATCTCTGTGGCCCCATTTCCTAGCTGTTTTTATTGCCCTCTATTCGTTGCCTAATCCACAAGTTCTCGCTTTCTTCTTAATTGTGTAATACCTTTCTATTTTTATTTCTTCTTTTTGTTCTTATATTAAGGAGACTATATGATATTTACAGATGTGGGTGAGGTTTATCTCACTTATATCTTCAAAGGGTATCCACTTAAATATGAAGGCTTTGAGTTTAAAATTCTTTCAGAAGAATAATACTCCATTGTATAAAAATTCCACATCTCTTTCATGTTTCTCAGGTAACAGGCATCTTGGCTCTTTCCAAGACATTGCTATCACAAATTGTGCTGCTATAAACATAGGTACATACGTGTAACTATGATATGATGTTTTTAGTTCCTCTGGGAAAATTCTCAGTAGGAGATCTGGCTTGAATTTCCAGCCCAAGTTTTTAAGGAGTCTCCACAATGATTTCCACAATGGTTGCACCAATCTACATTCCCACCAGCAGTGGAGAAGTGTTCCTTTCTCCCTACACATTCTCCAACATTTGTTGTTGGTTGATTTGTTTACAATAGCCATTATTTTTTAGGATGAGATGGTATCTCAGTGTTGTTTTAATTTGCATTCAATGCATGGCTAGTGATGTGGAGCATTTTTTCATGTATTTATTGGCATCTTTAATTTCATCCTCTGAGAAGAGTGTGTTCGTCTCAGATGCCCATTTCTGGATTGGGTCTTTACATTTTGGGGCCCTAAAGTCTTTTAGTTCTTTATAAATTCCAGACAGCAGACCTTTGTCTGAGTGCTTATAACTCAAGTTTTTTTTTTTTTTTTCCAAATTTTTGGGTTGTCTTTTCACTTTGTTGCTGATTTCTTTTGATGTGCAAAAGCTTCTCTGTAAGAGGAGGTCCAGGTGTTAACTCTTTTCAATGTTTCCTGTGCGATTTGGTTTTTGCTCATGAACTCTTTGCCTATCCCTACGTCTTCAAGAGTTTCTCCTACTTTCTCTTCCAGATTTAGTGTGTCTCTTTTAATGTTTAGATCTTCAATGCATTTTTACTTTAGCTTGGTGCATGGTGATAGACCTGGGCTAAGTTTTAGTTTTCAGCATGAAGAAAACCAGTTTTCTCCAGCACCATTTGTTAAAGAGGCTATCTTTCTTCCATTACACATGTTTGGCCCCTTTTTTGAAGATCAGGTGGCTAAGCATGTTCGTAGAGATCTCTGAATCTTCTAATTTATTTCAGTGATCCTCCGGTCTATTTCATTGCCAGTACCATGTTGATTTTATCACAGTAGCCTTGTAGTATGATTTCAAGTCAGGAATTGCAATTCCTCTTGCCTTGTCTTTGTTGGCCAGGATTGCCTTTGGTATTATAGGTTTTTTTCTGGTTCCAAATACATTTTAGGAACGACTTTTCTAGGTCTGTTGGTGGTAGTTTGGTCGAGATTGCATTAAATCAGTATAGAAATTTTAGGAGTATGGCCATCTTCACAATGTTGGTTCTTCCTATCCAGGAGCAGGGAATGTCTTTCCATTTTCCTGAAATCCTCTATGTTGTTTTTCTTCCAGAGTACTGTAATTTTCCCTGAAAAGATCTTTGACTTCTTTAGTTAGATTAATTCCAAAGTATTTCATTTTCTGTGATGCTGTTGTAAAAGTTATTGTTTCTCTAATTTCTCTCTCAGTGTGATTGTTACCTATTGACTTTTGGGTATTGACTTTGTATCCTGCTATGCTATGGAATTTGTGTATCAATTCTAGTGGCTTCTATATTGGAATTTTTTGGGTCCTCCAAGTAAAGTATCATGTCATTTGCAAATAATGATAATTTCACTTTTTCTTTACCTATTCTTATTCCTTTTATTTCTTCCTCTTCTTTAATGACTCCAGTTAGTTATTTCAGCACTATATTGAGTAGGAGTGGGAACAGAGGATATCCTTATCTTGTGTCATATGTGAGAGTAAAATATGTCATTTTTTCTCATTTAGAATTATGTTAGCCATTGTGTTGTCATAAATGGCTTTTATTAGATTGAAGTAGAGGCCATCTATTCCAACTTTTTGTAGGATTTTGAACATGAAGGAGAGTTGGACTTTGTCAAAAGCCTTTTCTGCATCAATTAGATGATCTTGTGGTTTTTAAGTTTTCACTCTATTAAAACAGTGTATTATATTTATAGTTTTGTGAATACTCAATGAGAGTTATTATGCCTTCTTTATTCACTTTTGGTAATTTATACCTTTCTAGGAATCTTACCATTTCTTCTGTGTGTTCTGTTCTGTAAGGGTGAAGATTCAGACCACATACTGGCCCATAGATAATTCAATACCAGAGTAGGTATTGTTGGTTTCCTGAGTTTCCACTGGGTGTGTGGTAATTACACTCTTTTTATTACTTATTGCTTGTAGTTAAAATTTTTCTTTCCTCCTTTTGATGAGGTTAGCCTGGGGCTTATCAATTTTATTTTATCTTCCAAAGAACAAGTTTTTTGACTCATTAATTCTTTGAACTGTTTTGTTCATCTTGATTGAATTAATTTCTCCTCTAATGTTTATCATTTCTTCCCATTCTTGGGCTCTGGGATTGGTTTATGTATTGTTTTCCTGATGCTGGAAGTGCAGTATTAGGGTGTTTATTTATTTCATTCTGTTTTCCTAATGTGTGAGTTCACAGCTATAAATTTCACCCTGAAAACTGTTTTCATCATTTCCCACAAATTCCAATAAATTGTGCTTGAATTTTCATTGATTGTAGACATTGTTGAATTTCTTGTTTAATTTCATCTGTGACCCATTGATTGCTGAGCAAGGTGATGTTTAATTTCCACATATTTAGGGGTTTCTCTGGTTTTTTTGTCATTTGTTTCCAGTTTCATTGCACTATGGTCAGATAATATGCATGGGATAATTTCTGGGTTTTTTGCATGTACTTAGGAATGATCTATGGGCCAGTATGTGGTCTATTTTAGAAAATGACCCATCTGCAGCTGAAAAAAATGTATATTCAGCTGTGGTTGGGTGGAACACTCTGCATATGTCTGCTAAGTCCATTTGTTCCAAGCTCTGGTTCAGTTCTGCTACTTCTTTGCTAATTTTTAGTCTGCTTGATGCATCTTTCTGGGATCAGAGGGTGTTAAGTTCTTTTTTTAAGATTGTGTTATTGGACATTAGATTTTCATGACCATTAAGACTTGTGTTATACAGTTGGGTGCCTCTGTGTTTGGTCCATATACATTTATGAGTTACCTCCTCCTCTTGAATTATTCCTGTAATCAGTATATAGAGGCCTTCTTTACTTTGTTTGATCCTTTTTGTTGTGAAGCTGAGACTCTCTGAGAACAGGATTGCTATCCATTCTTTTTTTCTGAGGTGCTGAGACATGTAATATTGTCTTTAAGCCTATGAATTTCTTCATGAGTTCAGTGTGTTTCTTGTATACATAATATTGTTGGATTTTGTTTCCTAATCCAGTGTGCCAGTCTGTTTCTTTTATTTGGTGAACTGAGTTCATTTACTTTGATGGTTATAATTGAGATGTATTGACTTATGATAGGTATGTTATCTACCTGCTGTTCTTACTGCTTTTCCTCCTGTGGTTAATTGTTTGCCCTATTTAGTGGTTGCTTCTATTCTGCTTCGTGGAGTTCTGATCATTTTTGTCCCTCCCTAGGACATGTTTTAGTAGTCTGTGTAGGGTTGACTTGGTCATCATGAAATTCTTAAGTTGTTGTTTGTCATGAGTATTTCTCTTCTCCATCACACTTGAAAGAGAGTTTTTCAGGGTACAGTAGTCTGGGCTGGAATTTGTTTTCATAAAGGACTTGAAGTACTCTGCTCCATGCTCTTCTTTCCTTCATAATTTGTGAAGAGATGTCTGGCGCAGTTCTTATGGGTTTTCCTTTAAATGTGATCTGTTTATTTTCTCTTGTGGCTTTTAGCATGTTGTTGTTTTGATGGATTTCTGTGATCTTGACTATTATATGTCTTGGTATATTTTTTATTGGGTTTATGTTATTTGGAGTTCTGTATGCTTTGGTTACTGAATGTTAGATTGTTCCCACTTATTTCATAAGTTTTCTGTTATTACTTCTGCCCATATTCTTTTTATATTATTTTTATTTTCTCATGCTTTTTCATTGATGCCTATTAGCCTGATGTTGTTTATCTTTACATTGGCTTGCTGGTGATCAATTATTTTTTCTTTCATCCTAGTTGTTTTTAGGAGATCTTTTCTTACCTTTTCACTAGCTGCGATGGTGTCTTTAAGATGTGAATTACTATCTCGACTTTTACGCAAACTGTTTTGCAAGCCTGTGATTGAGATTTTAAGTTCATCCATACCTCTTTGACTCTGCTTCATGCGATCTATTTCTTTCTTGTATTGTTCATTCAAAGAATCTGTCATTTTTTCAATCTCCTCTATTTTTTTCAACAATGTCTTCTTGAGAAGCAGTTATTAATTCTTTTACTACAGAGATTTTATCATATCTGAATCCTATATGTTTCTATAGTTGATTGTGTACATCTGATGCTATTAATTCTTATATTTCTTTTTTTATTTCAGAGGTTATTTTTGATTCTGCTGTTTTTTGTTTTTTGTTTTTTTTTTTTTTACATGAGACACTGTTCATTCAGACATTTGAGCTGTGTGATTCCCATTTTCTTCTGTGCTAGTGTCCTCTGCACTTGTTCTGGGTGGGCTTTGGGTCTGAGATTGCATTTTGCTCCTCTATGTCATTTTGTATAGTTCTGTCCCCTGACCTTTTATGTAGAGTTTTGGTGCAATTATAACCTTAGTACCTTCTGATATTTGGGTGCAGATCTACAAAGTTTGAATTCTTGCATTTGTGACTTGCATGGGTCTGCCTATTGTGCTCAGCTCCTACCTGTGGAAGCCCTTTGAAGTGAACCTGTTTTGCCCCTCTGGCAAGATGTTCTTTTCCTGGATTAGCTAGGTGGTTTGGGCCCCTCATCTCTCTGCAGGGACTTCAGCTGCAGAGATTCATCGCAGGTCTGCATGGCAGGTCTGGGCTGCATCTGGAGGAGACAAGCATGTGGACAGGTGTGGGGAAGGTCTCACACACACTTGTACAGCCTAGGCTTGGGCTGTTTCTGGAGGGTGGATGGATCTAGAGAGCGTGGTAGAAGGTCTCACTTACAAAGTAAGCCTGGGCTGGATCCAGAGCATTCCAGGGTGTGCAGGGGATCCTGGAAGCTCTCCCATAGTCTCACCAGACCTGGGTTTGGCCTGACTCCAGTGGGCTGGAGGGGTCCCAAGAGGGTGGAAGAAGTTCTCACGTATACTTCCTGGGCTGGATCTTACATGGTTGTTCATTACCACTAAGAGAACTTTTAGACTCAGCAAGAGATATTGCTTCAGTTTCTCATTAGGTTCAGGACTTAATTACATCCCCGCATAATCAAGCTTAATCATAATATATACATATCATAATATAAACTTTAGCATCTCAGTGTGATTGAAAATGGGAAAGTAAAGATCAGCTTGACAGGGATAGGAGAATGACTACAGCTAGAAAACTATATGTTGCAGTGAGCATACCAGCATAAGCATCATGGATCAGGCAGTTGAAGCCAAACAAATAAGCCACTTATTTTGTTGTTAAAAATATTTGTGATGGATATAAATGCTCAGTGTTAGTTTTTCTCTTGGGTTTAAAAAGAAAAATGTTAAAAAGTCTAGGTAGTACAATGTGAAATCTACTGCCATTCTGATCCAGGTAAACTGCCCACCAACAAAAAAATTCTGCCCAGTGTTTGAGATTCTGATGGTGGCAGACAAGTAATACTGTTCAGTACTGCAAGGGTAACAACAAGAGTTAAAATAAAATAAGATATTAGAGCCAAACCATGATGGTGTGATTAAAATGTTTCTTATCTATTTGAAAAACTGGTAGTAAAATCTGAGATGAAATTGGAATCACATGTTTGTATGCATTAGCGATTTCCTACAGAGATATTTGTCTGATTCCCAGTGTCTCACTCATACATTTATGAGTAAATTATCTGTTATTATTATAATCTTCATAAGATTGCAGATGGAGCAAAAATAGCAATAAATTCACTCCACATTTCCTGCACATCATTTATTCCCACTCTTCCATGGAATTTCACCTTAGGAATCTTTGGCAGATCATAGAAGAAGATTAATTTTAGGAAAACATCAGTTAAAGTATGTTAGCGCCAATTGTCTAACTCTTCACTATCTTGGTTTAGTTGTGTCAGTTCATTGGTACCCAGTGTGTATTTCCTAGCAGCAGTGAATTATTTCTATCGGAAGAGCACTGTTACAGTTTTCTATACTTGACACAGGTTTTGTAGACTCTTCTCTCTGGTTTCTCTCAAATACAAAGATATTAAGGTCATCACCACAGAGATGCTAGAATTTCTTGGTCTGGAATATAAAGATCACAATAAAGGCTTTCTTCATAGTGGAGATGATACAAGTGTGCTATTTTAAATGAGATCATATGTATATGAACTTGAAAACTACTTCCCAAGTGATAAGGACTTAGCTTTAAAAGATAACATTGTATGCAGATTACACTCAATGCTTTATTTTATTACAATAAAGTAGATTAGACATTTAATGGAAAATATTTACATTTTTAGGAATTTCTTTCACTTATTTTGTTGTTAAAAATATTTGTGATGGATATAAATGCATTGTTAACCTTTCTTTCTTTCTTTCTTTCTTTCTTTCTTTCTTTCTTTCTTTCTCTCTCTTTCTTCTTTTTTCTTTCTTCCTTTCCCAAACTCTAGTGTCAAAATCATTTAGTGGATGTTGCCATGGTGGTGCACATCTGTAATCTCAAAAGATTGGGAGACTAAAGAAGGGAGATATCGAGTTCAAATCCTGCAACTTAATGTGACCCTGTCATAAAACATAAAAATAATTTAAAGGGGATGTGCTGTGGCTCAATGGTAATCCCTAGTAGTTGAAAACGTACATATTTCCCACCAAAGAATTGATTCTGAGTCAGGAGCACACTCATCTGATTGGGATTCAGAATCAGTTGGTTTTAAATTCTGGATTCTCAAGCTAAACTGCCTGGATTGCCTGCCCCTCAGATCCTTCTTCACCCCTGGATCTTCTATAGTCTATTATTAAAGCAGTTCATGTGAACAAATTTAAACATTTGTGGATGGCCTTTTGAGTTCTGAGGAGATACCAGTGACCCAAATGAATAAAACATAACTCTTTCCAGGAGATGTATCATACATGAGAGGCAGAGCTCAAAAGCACATCACAATATGATACCATTGTATTATATAAATGCAAAATATTATGGGAACAGAGAAAAATCCACTAGCCCTCTTTGGGGAGAAAAGAGGATAATATACACTTTATGAAAGGTATGACATGGGAGATAAGTTGAAATAAATTTGTAAAGAAGGAGAATATCATACCAAGAGAGAAAAATAAATAATTATGCATGTTCAGAAAGAATGAGAAATTGTGAAGGCTGAACTTGACTGTGCCTTTGCAGAAATCCAGAGAGCTGACACTGGATCTGTTCACTACAGTAGGGAGACTCTATTAGTCTGTAGGTGACAAGAAAGATTGAAATATTTTATTGAAAATAGTGATATGAACAGATAGATGATTGTTGCTACTTAATTCTGAAAAGAAAAACAGCCATGTAAAAGAAGATTGTTCTCTGAGATTTGTCTGGCACCAAAACAGCAAAATAACATTGAATTCATGTACAATACAAAGTAATCATCTTAGAATATTAAAAATTGAGCTAATTTTAATAATTTAGATTTCTTACCAGTCATTGCAAGCAATGATTGCAGTTATCTGTGATTTGGACAATATTACAAATGAGACAAACTGTATTTTTAAGGTAAATTTGAAAAAAAAATTGTTTGTAAACATCTGAAATGAAGCTTTATCATTTTTAATTTCTGCTTTCACCTGACAGAACTTCATGCAGATGACAAGGATATTATACTGTAATTCAGCAGTGACCACCACTTGTGCTACAGAATTTCCGAGGCACAAATCACTCTCCCTATGCCTGTCCTTCATTAGCTCTGAGAGTTCTTTTTCAATCTTTAAGGAAAGAGGAGAAGGGAAAAAAGCCTAAGGACAGACCAAGGAGATTCATTGGCTATTTATAGAATAACCTTGTACTGGAGACAACCAGCTGTAGAGAGAGGAAGCAGCAAAGGTTTTCTATGTTAATACAAACAGCAAATGAAATATAAGACAAGTCCTAAATTGAGGAAATACCTTATAATTCTAAAAGAAGGGTGTCTGGAATAAAAAGAAAATAAATGGTGTGCTAGGGCAGAATGATTCTTATTGTCATCTATTCTTTTCTTTGATTGGTCTTTGGGATCTATTGTACTGTAATACTGAGACTGTTTATTTCAAGGCAAGTTTCATGCCTCCCGAGACCTGAAAAATATTATCAAGTTAACATTTTTTGGCCCATCACGAATGTATGTTGTACATCTCTGTGGAATCTTTTGTTAGTATAAAGTGGGTAAGTATTGCAGTGCCTTACAGAAATTAGAACCCTTAAAAATACTTAAAAAATATATTTAAAAAATTCTGCTCTTCTCTGGGAATCATAAATCCTCCCTGTTTCAAATAGTGGAAATGTGAGAGATACTTTTTTCCTATGTTGTTTGGAAGCAATTTCATGGAGCTGCAGGGATTTTATTTTTTTGCAACAGTTTAATTATATAACCCTGTCCAGAGGACTCCCCATCCCCCATCTGTTCATTGTAATGTATATTTTCAACCCCATTTTATCCCAGAAGATGCCAAGACAGCCTCCTGGTGAGTTACCTTGGTAACCCCTTGTGTCATGTCTTAGAACATCTGATGGCTACGGTTTTATTTCAATTTGCATGTGCTCCAGTCAGCTAAGTGTAGATTAAGAAGGCCTATTGTACAGGCAACCTTCATTTTCTGCAGAATAGAAACCAACTATTTAAAACTGCTCTTCAATACCATTCACATTTGATACTGCTCAGAGGAAGATTTTGTTCACGTTTTAGAAATAATAGTATTTTTAACACAGCATTCTATGAACTGATTCTGTAAGACTATATAATTTAATACATGGTATAATATAAAAATAATATATAACATCTTGGTCCTATCTTTGGAAAACATGTCACTTTATAACCTTTAAATAATAGCCATAAAATTTTTAAGAGAAATTTCAAGGTGTCAATTTATGTGAAATGGTAGCAATTCAAGATTATTTGATTAATCAAATTGAAAATTTTAAATACTATCCAATCAAATATTGAAAATATTTTCTATCTTAATCTACATTTTAAAAAAATTTAGTAATCCTTTTGTTTCTGATTAAGATATTTTAATGTACAGATTTGTGGAAGATAGTTTATAATTTGCATTCATCTTCAGAGACAGACATTTGTAATGTTATTAAAAGCGAGAGGCACAGAAAGCAGTGGAGGCAAGAAACCAAAGCACAGTCATATATAAGGTCAGCAGTAAAGCTGACACGAAAAGTGATCTCTCCAAGACACCAATATTTCCTAGATATCAGAGGGAAGGCGATGCATCACTTTTCTCAAGAAGAAAATTATCCATGCATGTTTCAGTGTGGGAAATATTTTCTTTCTCTCCATAGAGTGCTGATGGTCTATGATCATGTACAACATTCGGAGGAGAATATTCTAATATAGATTTTTGGCTTTCTTCTATTTGACCCAGATTCACTATTTCCTTGAAATTAATAACCTTCTCTTTTTGAGAGTCTCTGAAGAACTTTTACAGAAAAATTTTGAATACGACCATGAATTGAGCTCTCTTTCCCTCGTCTGTTCCTTAGGGGCCCTGGAAGAACTTAATTCAATATGTGCAGAATAATTCAGTTGCTCTTTTACAGTGTCTTTTCCAGGCTTCATTATTTTTACTATGGTGTATTATATCTTAGAGTTTGAGAAAAATGAGCATGAATTTTATATTTCCTCCTCATCCTAAAAGTATAGAATCTTATGATGAAGTGCATCCAATAAAGATTTCTGTGTCTGAATATTATACCTTGGAAAATCTTCACAAAACATTATGCTTCCTTTAAATGTGACTGTGTAATGGACAGCTTAATATGAAAAAGCTGGAAGAACTGGAACTCACACCAATTCACTCTAATAGTCTCATTCAGGTGGTTCATGGCAGATAAAGTATTAAAACACAAATTCATCTGACACTAGTCTTGATCTTAAAACACTACTAAAGTCTTCTCCAAACTTGAGTTTCTCATGACATTTGCAATTGCATCTTAGATTTGTTTTGCTTTAGATGTTTCAAATGCTTGCATGCCAAAACAGATTGCTTCTTTTATTACTATAATAGGGTTGCATATTTCTGAATATCTGGTGTAATAGATTCTGTCTGATGGAAGATTCATAATTGTGAGTATTTAGTACACTTAATCGAGTATGAATTTTCACTTAAAATATTTGAGGACAATGGGTTAAGATGGATTGATTGCTTAAAAATATTTTCTCAAGTTATGTCACATTTTCCAGCAATTATATTCTTCCAAGCAAATGTCCTCATGTCTTTATTCTTTTACAACTTTATTTTTCCATCCTTTACCTACTATAAGATACACACACACACACACACACACACACACACACACACATAGACTGATGAGACTATCACCACTGTCATTTTAATGAGCATATTTATCCAGTGCAAGTTTACTCCCTCCTTTTTGTGATTCACACCTTTTGCAGTCAGACAGACATATTTTCTTTATCCTTCCATCTGTTGATGGAAATATGGATTATTTCCCAGATTTGGCTATTGTAAATTACTGCTATAAACATAGGTATGTATGTATCACTGTGGTGTGATGACTGTCACACTTTAGGGAAGATCCCTAAGGTAGAAATAGATGGGTCAAATGGATCCTGTGATTTCATTTTTTGAGGTGTGTCCATGATGAGTTCCACAGTAATTCTAGCAGCAATTTACACTCCCACCAGCAAGGAAAGAAGGGCCCTTTTTCCCACAGCTTCACCAGAATTTGTTATTGGTGGAAGACTTGTTGACCGCCATTCTTTCTGGAGATAGAACTTGAGTGCTGTTTTGGTTTGTATTTCTCCAATAGTGAGTGATGTTGAGATTCTATCATGTATTTACTTGTTGCATGTAATTTTTCATTTCAATATATATTTTTGTCTCATTGTTTCTGTAGAGCATGACTATTTTGATATTTATCAGTGTTGAAGTGGATACCAGTGGTTCTTTTATGGATGAACAGTATTTCGTTGTATGAAATTTGCTAATTTATACACTTGATAACTGATATTTACAGTATCATCTCTCTGTGGGGAAGATCAGTGATGTCAACTATAAGCATGTACTAATAAAAATAAAAGTTAAATAGATTAATGAATCAAGTAAAAGTGTTATGAGCAATCATGAATGTCTGTATGTGGGGTGTGATCTGAAAACAGGATGAATGTTTACACTGAAAAAAGTATTATAGTAAAAACTGCATGCCATTAAGCTCGCTCAGAAAACTTCCGCTCATTGCAAACCCCCTTACTCCATCGTCCTTGCTACTTTCTGATGCACTTCTGAAGTCCTGTTTGGTGAGTGTTGTTTCCCTGCCACAGTTATCTCAATGTTCAGAATTGATCTGAAACATTTACTTTCTGGATTTTTTTTTTTTTTTTTTTTTTGAGGGCAACAGCCATAAGTCTCCAAGTTCCAAATCTGGTGCATAAGATGGATGAGGATATAGTGCCGAGATTTTACAAGCCTGCCTTTCCATTGGCTGGTACCTAGCAGCAGCATTAAATGTACTTTTTATTCACACTTTCCAAAAGTGTGGGAATGAACCTCCAGAATGGTTTCTCACTGTAGATTTACTTTCGATTTTCCTAGCAATTATTAATGTTAATTGTTTTATGTGTTAATATGCTATTTTATACCTTTGTTGGTGAGTTTAAACAATTTTCCCATTGTCTGCTATGTTATTTTAAATTGCAGAGCTTTAAAAATTATTTGTATATTCTAGATATGAATCCTTTATAAGATTCATACTTAGAAAATATTTTGTATCACTTTGAGGTGTGATTTTTCATTTTTCATTCATGGCACAGTATCTGTGCTCATCTTTCTTTTTCTTTTACTTTTCTGTATTTAAATGGTATCTCCTTAAGTTTTTCAGGCTTGTTTTGAACCCCTACCATCTAGAAATCTTCCAATCTCAGCATACAGAGTGCTGGGACTGCAGACATGAGCTTTCATGTGATAGAGTATCTTTTGAAAATTAAAAAATGTTCATTTAATGAAGCAACATTGGATCATATGTTTTCAATGTTGCAATTAGGAAATGTTTGCTTAACTCATCATGGAGCTAAGCAAATATTTTACTCCAAAGTTTTTCATAATTTTAGGCTTTCATTTATGGTTATACTGTATTTTGTATTAATTAATACAAATTAATTTTTGCATGTTTCATAAAATGTGAGTGATTTTTTCTACCATCTTTCCTTTTTAAAAATTTCTTCATAATGTAAATTATTATGTATCATATAGCAATACACATATTATTACATATAATTGATTATATATTCAATTGTTTCAGTGTTTTTCTTTGTGAAAAACTATTGTTTTCTGTGGATTTGTTGTTTAACAACTCCATCAATCTATGTGACTCCCTTTTTGTCTTTCGTTGTTCTTTTTTGATTTAGCAATCCTTTACAAAGGGTTTATGTGTCCCTTTATCCAACGTTTGCTCTTACTCTTTTACCAATGTGTATTTGTTATTATGTGTCAATGCAATGGATACACATATGAACATGTACACACATTTCTGTCTATCCACATTTTGCCTACTTATTCCCAGAGGAATGGATACAAAGTATGCTCATGTCTTCAACTTCCTAGATCTAGATTAAAAACTCTGCAGAAAATAACCATATATATATACATATATATATATAGTTTTTTCAGAACTCTAAGAAAATATTTTGAGGTGAGATGACTGACACAGAATCTATATATATACTCAATTTAAAAGTATACATTCTTTCCCATAAAATTGCAAGATTTTACATGTATATCAGTGTAAATGAAGATTATTGTTTCTTGACAGTTTTTTCAAGAAAGAATAGAAAAATAATAGATATGGCATTAGAAATGATACACAATTTAAAAAGATAAAATGATAGGTATCCAACAGTGGTTGTTATATTGCAAATTGCTGTCTTCAATGTAATTGTGCAGATTATAGATATAAGCATATAAAATTGATCAAGGTAAAAATTTTAAGCATTGACTGCTATCTTCAAAAAACTAATAATAAAAATTCATGGTACAATCATCTTAGTTATCCTGTGTATAGTCATACATGACTCTTCCCTCTTTCTTCTTTTCTTTTCCCCTTTCCTTCATCACAATGGTTTATTCCTGATGTTCAGTTTCTTTTCCTTTGAGTATATCTAATGTCCCTTTCAGATTTTATTTACTCTTTCAGGTTCTTACACTAGAGAGTCAACACAATTTTTACACATGTGGATGTGATTTATTTTACTTGTGATTATAGTTTATGGCTGCATCCACTTACCTATAAAAGCCTCAAGTTTGTCTTTATTAATAACTGAATAAGATTCCACTGTCTAAAAATACCACACCTTTTTTATCCATTCCTCAGTTGATGGGCATTTGGTTTGTTTTAAAGATTTAGCTATGCTATGACAAATTGGACTGCTGTAAATACAGGTGTACACATATCACTATGGTGTGATGTTCCAGTTCTTCTGGAAAAATATACAGAAGGGGAATAATTGGGTGGAATGGGACTTCTAAACCTAGTTTTAGAGGAGTTTCCATACTGATGTCCTAGACATCAGGCTGTACCAGTTTAAACTTTACCAACAGTGGAGAAGAGTTCCTTTTTCTGCACAGCCTCTCCAGCATTGGTTATTAGTTGATTTCTTTATGATAGTCCTTTGTTCTGGGGTGAGATGGAATCTCAGCGCTGTTTTAATTTGCATTTCTCGAATGACCAGTATAGTTGAATATTTTTTCTTGTACTCATTTGTTATTTGTATTTCTTCCTTAGAGCACTGTGTATTCATCTCAGATGCCCATTTTTGGAATGGGTCTTTGAATACTTTTTATGTATTCTAGATGGAAGTCCTTTGTTTGAGTGATAGTTCGTTAAGATTTTTTGCCAATTTGTGAGTTAGCCTTTCACTCTGTTGCTGATTTCTTTTGGCATGAAGATGTTTTTCCATAAGATGAGATCCAGTTGTTGATTCTCTGAAATATTTCTTGAACAGTTTTGTTTTGGTTCATAAACTGTCAGTAGGTTCCTGCCTACCCCTATGTCTTCAAAATTTTTACCTACTTTCTCTTTTCTTCCAGTAGATTTAATGTTCCTGTTTTAGTGTTTAGATCTTTAATATACCTTGACTTTAGTTTAGTGCACGGTAATAGACTTGGATCTAGTTTCAGTGTTTGACATATGGAAAGGAGTTATTGCAGCATCATTTGTTAAAGAGGCTATCTTTCTTCTAGTGTACGTGTTTACCCATTTGTTAAAGATAAGATTGCTAGGTATTTTTGAGTTGTATCTGCATTTTCTTTTTCTTTTTTTTTTTTTTTTTTTTTTTTTTTTTTTTTTTTTTTTTTTTTTTTTTTTTTTTTTTTTTTTTTTTTTTTTTTTGGTGATACCGAGGATTGAACTCAGGCCCTTGCACTTGCTGGGGAAGCGCTTATACTACTGAGCCATCTCCAAAGCGCCTAGTATCTGCATCTTCTAATCTGTTCCATTAATATTTAAGTCTGTTTTTTGCCTACATCATGCTGATTTTATCACAGTAGCTTTGTAGTGAAATTTCAAGTCAGGGACTGTGATGCTTCCTGTCTTTCTTTGTTGCCAAGGATTGCTTTTGCTATTATAAGTCACTTCTGGTTCCAGAAAAATTTTAACAGTGTTTTTTCTAGATCTGTAAGGTGTATTAATGGCTCTTTAAACAGGATTGCATTGAACCTGTATAACAATTTTGGAAACTTGGCCATTTTCACAATTTTCGTTTTTCCTGTCCAGGAGTAAGGAATATCTTTCTACTTTCTGAAATCCTCTTTGATTTCTTTTTTCAGAATACTATAATTCTCACTACATAACTAATTTAATTTCTTTGTGAGATTGTTTCACAAGTATGTTTTTATTTTTGGTGCTGTTGTGAAAGGAATGGTTTCCCATATTTCTCTGTGCATTTGTCGTTTGTGTATAGAATCGTTATTGATTTTGTGCATTGCTTTGTATCCTGCTATACTACTGAATTTGGTTTTAAAATCTACAAGTCTCCCAGTGGAGTTTTTGAGGTCTTCCATATGCATTATGTCATCATTTGCAAACTATGATAATTTCACTTCTTCCTTTCTAATCTTTATTCCTTTTATTTCTTTCTCTTGTCTAGTTGCTCTGGTTAATGTTTCCAGAGCAAGATTGAACAGTGTGGTGACAGTGGGCATTCTGGTCTTTTTTTCTGATTTTAAGGTGAAGGCTTTCAATTTTTGTCAATTTAGTTTGATGCTGGGTGTTAGTTTGTCATAGATGGATTTTATCAAGTTGAGGTAAAGACCTTCTATTCCTTTTTTTCTTTTAGGGTTCTCATCATGAAGGAGAGTTGGACTTTGTCAAAAGCTTTTGCTGCATTTATTGAGATGATCCTGAAATTTTTGTCTTTGGTTTTTATTGATGTGGTGTATTACATTTATGGATTTGCATATATTGGTCCATCCATGCATTCCTGGGCTGAATCTTACTTGATTGTAATGTATACTCTTCCTGATGATTTGTTGCATTCTGCTTGCTAGAATTTTATTAAGGATTTTTGCACAGATGTTCATTAGGGAGATTGGCCTGTTGTTCTCCTTTTTGGTTGTGTCCTCTGGTTTTGGTATCAGAGTAATATTTATATCTCTGAGTTTTGGAGCACTGCTTCCCTTTCAATTTCGTTGAAGAGCTTGAGACGAGTTGGCATTAAATCTCTAAATTTCTTGGAGAATTCAATTGTGAATCCATCAAGGCATGACTTTTATTTGTTTATAGGTTTTTTATTACATTTTCAATTTCTTTGAATGATAGTAGGTTATTCAGAATTTTTATATATTATTGGTTCAGCTTTAGTAATTCTTATGTATCTAGGAATTCGTCCATTTCTTCTGTGTTTTCTCTCCTTTGAGAGTAAAGATTTTTGTTGATCTTATGAATTTCTGCATGATCCGTAGAGATTTTGATATAGGAGAAATGAAACTCCAGGCCTTAAAAGCACGTGGGACAAGTTCAGGCTCTCTAGATCTAAGGAATGAATTTTAGGAACAAATGGAGCTTAACAGTAGAATATATTTATTGGAGGAAAGAAAGCTCTTTTCCTAGAGAGGTACAGAGTCGGGGCTTGAGCAGGTTGTCCCTGGGAAGCTTTCTCTTCCAGGGATTTTTACAGAGTAATACCATGTGGTGAGAGAGGTCTAAGGTGTTGGAGAACATGGGAACTCGCTTAGGTAGGCATGAGGTGGAAAAAACTGTAGTCAACCAATAAGATTACAAGCACCATTGCTTAGGGAAAATTGATTGAATCCAGTAGCAAGTGTGCATGCGTACAGGACAGTGTCTCTTCTTGTTGAGGGTTGGGTTAATGACTCTTTTGGGTTTTTTCAAGGTGATTGATACCTACTTAGAATATCAATCATCGATGCCAACGCCAGGGAAGTATGTACCTGCATTTGTTTACTTTCCTCTTGAGGTGTGACCCAAAGTAAGCCATCTTGTCTCCTTGAAGTTCTGGCCTTGTGATTGCCTATAATATTTCTATCCCATTTAAATGCCTACAATAATTTTGCCCTTTTCATTCCTTAGTTATAAGGATTTGATTTTTTTCCCTTTTTTTGGATGAAGATGGTAGGGGGTTATTAATTTTGTTTATTTTCTAAAATAACCAAAAACTTTGGCTCATTAGTCTTTCTATTATTTACTTTTCTCTATTACATTTATTTCTGCTCTGATCTTATAATTTTCTGTCTCTTTGTGCTTCATGTTTAACTTATTATTTTTCTAGGAGTTTGAGGTGCCACATAAGATTGTTTATTTGGGCCAGTTCTGTTATCATGATGTGAGAATTTAACATGATAAAGTTTTTTCTTAAAACACCTTTCACCTGTGAGTGTGTAGAAGAGTTTCTGCTCTGTCCTGCACCCGCGCAAGAAGCCCATGTCAACCTCGCAAGAGAGACATTTCTCCATGTCCTCTGGACAATGCCCCACCTCTCTAGAAAAACCACAGCCCACTCTGTAAGTGAGAACTTTTGCAGCACTCTCAGGACAGCCCCAAATCTGACCAACCCCAGGCCCTGCGAGTGGGAGAGCTTCTGCTTTGTCCTGTGCCCACTAGACCAAGAACAGGCCCATCGCATGAGAGAGACCTTTCCCTGTGTTCTTCAGACCTCCCCAACCCCTCCAGAGCCATCACAGCCAGCCTTGCACGTTGCATCCAGCCCAGCCCAGGCCAGGCTCAGTGAATTTGTGGGAGAGCTTCTGGCTTCCTTGTGCCCGTGGGACCTCTCCAGATCAAAACTCAGGCACTCCTCCTCATGAGTTAGGCCCTGTGTCACCCACTGTGGACCCCTGCACCCCTCTAGAAGCCCAGCCTCCAATTCCACCCAGTGAGTGCCAAATTCTGTGATGCTCTCGAAACCCCGATATCCATCCCAAACCCAGGCCCAGCTATTGTGTGGGAGAGTTTCTGTGCTCCCATGTGCCCCCTGGGTCAGGGTCACAACAGAGTGGCAACACAGGTTCACTGCTGTGCCAGAGGGGCATAACATGTTGGCTCAATTCCAAGGGATGCAGCAAGAAGGAGCTGAACACAACAGCTAGACCCAAGTCAGGGATAATGGGATAAGCTCAAACTTAATGGATCTGGACCCAACTGTCAGTAAGTGTTAAGGTTATAACTGCACCAAAGCTCTACACCAAAGGTCAGAAGTCAGTGCTATATGAAATGATAAAGACAAAGAGCAAAATGCAATCTTAGCCCTCGAGCCCATCCAGAACAAGTGCAGAGGACACTAGCTCAGCTGAAGTGTATGAGTGAGTAGCGTCGGAACTAAAGAAGCAACAGCAGAAAGGTATAGAGGAAGTCAAACAGAAGCAATTCCTGAAATAAAAAAGAAATCTCTGAATTCATAGCATCTGAAGTACAGAATCAAATACAGAAACATGTGAAGGAAACCCAATGCCCACCCATGAGGAATGCAGAGGACATTAGCTCAGCTGAAATCTATGAGTCAATAGCATCAGAAATAAAGAAACAACAGCAGAAAGGTATAGAAGAACTCAGAGCAGAATTAATTTCTCAAATAAAAAAAGAAATCTCTGAATTCATAGCATCTGAAGTAAAGAATCACATATAGAAACATGTGGAGGAAACCCCATCTGAAAAACACTCTGCAGTAAAAGAATTAATAACTGCCTCTAAAGAAGACATTGATAAAATAAATAGAGGAGATTAGAAAAATGACAGATTCTTTGAGTGAGCAATACAGGAAAGGAAGAGATTGCATGAAACAGAGACAAAGCATTATAGAGGAACTTAAAATCTCAACCAGAAGTCTGGAAAACCATGTGAGTGAAAGCGAAGAGAGAGTTTCAGATTTTGAAGACTAGTGAAAAACCATGAAAGGATCTCTTAAAAACAAATAGGATGCAGGAAAAAATAATTCATCACTTGCAAGATGATGCAAACATGAACAGTGTGAGACTAATAGGCATCAATGTAAAGAAGGAGTCAATATAAATGATATAAAAAGAATATGGGCAGAAGTAGTAGCAGAAAACTTGCCAAATGTGAGGAAACAATCTAACATCCATGTAACTGAAGCATACAGAACGCCAAATAACTTCAACCCAAGTAAAAACACATCGAGACATATAATAGTGAATATCTCAGAAGTCAAACACAAGAATAACATACTGAAAGCCGCTAGAGAAAAGAAGCAGATCACATTCAAAGGAAAACCCATCAGAATTATGGCTGACTTTTCTTCGCAAACCATGAAGACAAGAAGAACACTGAGCAGAGTCCTTCAAGCCTACCATGAAAACAAATTCCAGTCAAGACTACTATACCCTGCAAATCTCTGTTTCAAGTTTGATGGAGAAATGAAATACTTCCATTACAAAGAACAACTAAAAAGCCGGGCATGGTGGCGCATGCCTGTAATTCCAGCACTCGGGAGGCTGAGGCAGGAGGATTGTTGTGAGTTCGAGACCAGCCTGAGCTACAAAGTGAGCTTAAGGCCAGCCTGAACTGCATAGTGAGACCCTGTCTCAAAAAGACAAAAAAAAAAAAAAAAAAAAAAAAAAAAAAAAAAAAAAAAAAAAAAAAAAAA
>PVKA01010539.1:0-23231 GCA_004027165.1 Ctenomys sociabilis
AAAAAAAAAAAAAAAAAAAAAAAAAACCGAAATAAGTAAGTAAATAAATAAATATTTTTTATAAAGGCCTGGAGATATATGGCTTAGTGCAGAACCCGGGGTTCAGCCCCAGTATCACAAAGAGGGGCAGAGGGTAGATCAGGGGTCCTGACCACTGGCTCCTTCCACCAGCAGAGCACGTATCAGGCAAGTTGGTTACTGTGGAACCAGTTTCCTCCGGCTGAAAGCCCAGCATGGGGCAACAGTGCTCGCCTCCTGGGTGAGGGGTAGGGGAGTTGTGAGGCTGAGACAGGAAACTTTGCGTGGCTGGCCCATAGTTTACACCGTGAAGGGCAGCTACGCTAGCAAGTGATGCTAGGTCAGGCTAAGGCGCGTGAGGCCGTGCATTCCGTCTGCAGCACCCCAAATCAAGCCATTTTATAATAAAGAACAAGTGAATACCGTTCACGAAAACAATGGATCAGGGGCTGGGGAGATAGCTCAGTAGAGTAAGTGCTTGCCTGGCAAGTGCAGTGTCCTGAGTTCAATCCCAGGTACCACAAAAACGAAACGAAACACAATGACTTATTTTTTCCTTCTTCCACCATTCTTGGTCTTATTTCCCAGGCCCTGGCATACAGCTACAGAGAACACAGCAGAGCAGCCCTGTCTGTACAGTCTGGGTGCTAGGTGAAGGGACAGAGGGGGACATTGATGGCAGAACTCCATCAGGTCTGGAGAAATAGGGATTATGGGGAATCAGGAGATACAGCACAGGGGAAATAAGGAGAAAGAAACAGACACAGGTGGTGACAGAGGAGCCAGTTGTGGTGACATGTCACTGGCCTGTAATCTCAATGCTCTGGGAGGCTGAGGCAGGAGAGTCACAATTCTGAGTGTAGCCCTGACAATTTAGTGACTTAATGTGACCCTATCTCAAAATAAATAAAGAAAGGAAAAATGGCTGGTGGTGTAGGTGAGCAGGTCAGTGTGAAGATTCTGTTTTGACCCCAGTGCAAAGAAAAAGAAAAAAAAAAAAAAAGAAAGAAAGAAAGAAAAGACAGACCAAGCTAAGGGAGAAAAGAGTAGTGGCTGGGGGACCAGAGAGCCAGAAATGCAGAGACAGAGCCTGGGAGGTGTCCTGGTTCCTAGAGGTGTCCCTCCAAGCTACTGTCCCATGGGGCTCCCAACAACGCTGGTCTGTGCTCCTGGACATCCCCGTATATGTGTAAGAAATTCCTTCTTTGGGCAGCTGCCTTGGGAAGTTCTGTCCCTGGCCACCATGGTCCCTGATGCCAGGGATGCCGGCTTGTAGTCACCCTGGAAGTATGCAGGTGAATTTCTGAATGAAGTCACACAAGCAAGGCTCTTGGAAATCTCTGAAATTTCTAGCATCCTTGTTCTGCTATTTCTTAACTGGGAACTTGTGGCTGTGGTTTTGTTCCTTTTTTAGGTCATGCTGTCGTCACCCCCAACCCCCGCCCCTGCCTTTGCTGAGCTACGTGCTTGTCCTGCTGATGTTTGACTGCACTTTTGAGGAGCCCTGCTCCGCCTCCTCCCCACTGGGCATCTAACTCTCCAGTGGTACAGATGGGGCCTGAGCAATTTCATGTCATGAGATGTTACAAGCGCTCAAGTGTGGGGACAAAGTCACATATGTACATGCACATCTGTAATCCCAGCACTCAGGAGGCTGAGGCAAGAGGGTTGCCACAAGTTTAAAGTCAGACAGGGCTACATGGTGAGGCCTTGTCTCAAACAAAACTCAACAAGAGTGGGGACAAGGCAGGGTTGAGGCAGGGATGGGACAAAGGTTGAGATGGAGTCAGAGTTCGGGATCAGGAAGTGAGAGAGTCTCAGGGAGGGGACTGGAATGTACTGGAGGTCAAAGATGTAATAAGGGGCAGAAGGCGGGAAACGGGGCTTTAGAGGCCAGTATTCCTGGTCAGAAAGTCATTCATTCAATTCCTGGTTCTGCCAAAAACAAAAAAAAGAAAGAAAAAAGAAAACAAAGTCGTTCAGCTACTGTCAACATAGCTGCGTTAAGTAAGATGCTTGTTAGTGGCTGATGTGGGTAGGAGGAGCCTGTGGTGGAGGAAGATTGCTATTGGTCAGGATGAGTCAGCAGAGCCTAGAAACTGTGGTTTCCCTGCCAACTGTTCCCCACCTCTGAGCTCTGAGGGCCACGTGAGGGATTCAGTGGGTCACCCCTTTTGTGGCTCCTAAGTCCTCTGGACTCCCCCGCCTTGGGCCTTTGGGCACCGGTATTAATTCAGCCAACTGTAAATTTATTCAGCACCTACTGTGTGCCACCCTTGTCCCAAGGGAGACAAGGGTGGCACATAGTAGGAGACACATCATGAGCGAGAGGTTGCATGCTGGGGCAGGAAGTGGGAGGGGTGGCTGGTACCGAGGGAGGCAGGTGCCATGTCAGAGCAAGGCAGTGGCTATGGATGCCAGATGCCAGGGTCCTCTGACTGATGTCACCCTGGGGCTTTAGGGGAAGGCAGCCCACGATCTGCCTGCCTCTGGAAAAAGAAGAGAGTGGCAGGTTTTCATTGATTTCTTGGGTGAATTAAAGTCTGGTAATTCCCACAGCCAGAGACTCTATTCTGAAAGATGCCGCAGACTTAGATCATGTGGTTGTGGTCATCTCTTCCCAGATGTGTCACATTACGTGCACCTGGCACCAGCGTCCTGCACATCCGGGCCTCGTGGGTGGTGGGATGGGCCGAGCAGCTCCTGCGGCTGGTGTCATCTCCTGCACATGCGCTTGGGGCTTGGGACAGGGAAAGGCCTTCAGTGCATGGGCTGCCAGGAAGCAGGACACAGCCCAGCTCGCACAGGCCCAGTTTGCCTGTGTGGTGGTGTTGGACATGACATTGCTTAAATGGGGGGCCGGTGATATATAGCTCAGTGGACTAAGCGCCCAGGCAAGTGCAGGGACTGGGGTTTGATCCCAGGCACCACATGTCACTCCCTGAGCTGGGCTACCAAGCCTGAGAGTGGTGGCTCACGCCTGTAATCCCAGTGCCGGGGAGTCTGAAAACAGGATCAGTGTGAGTCCGAGCTGCATAATGAGATCCTGTACCAAATACATAAAACAAAACAAAACATTTCTTAAATGGTCTTCAGGTCCACGCACAAAGCCCCGTAGAATCTGATCCCAGGATTAGAGCAGCACAGGGGACAGATATGACAGCACGAGCGAGGGCCTTTACTCCATCCCAGTTGCCCACCAGCAGCTGCAGGCCCCATGAAGGATCCATGCGCTCAGCAACAGCGGCCTCGGGTCCCCTGCAAGTAACCCAGGTGCTGTTATCACAGCCCACACACGAGGTGGGATGTCATCCGTGGCG
Source organism: Ctenomys sociabilis (assembly GCA_004027165.1). Taxonomy (NCBI): domain Eukaryota; kingdom Metazoa; phylum Chordata; class Mammalia; order Rodentia; family Ctenomyidae; genus Ctenomys; species Ctenomys sociabilis. The sequence continues at coordinate 3,339 of PVKA01010539.1, forward strand.
CAGAAGTGGGAAGCCAGCCCTGTGTCATCCAACTGTGTGGTTCTAAAACCGATGATTTTTGCATTGACTACGAGCGAGTGGGCTGTAGGGCTTATCTAGGCCTTTGTCTTGGAGTCATTTCTCCATTCCTGCAGACAGAGCCTCCTGGCCTGCCCCCAGCAGCAGGCCTGGTCCCTGGTGAGTTGTGAATAGAAGCTGATTCAGGGCTTGAGTTGCAAAGTGCGGCTGGCGCTGTCCCTGGCATTCTCTGGTCACCGTGGCTTCTGTTCCAGGGATTGTCATTCCTTCAGCCCTGATCTGAGGACAAGGATATGTGGAGAGGTCCCACAGCCAGCTTGCAGTCAACTCTCACAACAGAACAGAGGACTGATGGTATAATCCGGCAGGACTTGGGGATTGTTCCTACAGCAGAATCTGGTGGAAGCTGTTGTAGAAACATTATCTCTGGGGTGGGGCGTTTAAGCAGAGGTCCAAGGGGAGTGAACTGTGGAAATCCTGGGCATAGGGATTTCATGTATAGCACTTGCAAAGGCCCTGGGGCAGGAATGTACTTCAAGACTTGAAGAACAGCAAAAGTACCAGGCAGAGAGATGAGGGCAGTGGAAAAGGGTGCCAGAGAGATAGGAAAGGGCCGGATATGGCTGGGCCTTGTAGGCCATGGTGAAGAGTTGATATTTCATAGAGGCAGGAGGACTTCAGAGGGTGACCCCTGTGGCTGCTGTGGGGGTTTAGAAGAGCTATAGGGCTTGAAGTTGGGAACTGGGAGCCCAAAGTGTTGGATTCATGTTCTGGTGGCCCAGTGTGGGGAGTGGTGGATTCTAGATGTATTTTATTTATTTTCGAGACGAAGTCTTGAGCCCACAGTGATCCTTGTGCCGCAGCGTCCCAAGTGTTGGGCTTACAGGTGTGCGCCACCAGATCCAGCATTTAGATGTATTTCACAGGAGGGAACCAAGGGATTTGCTGTCCATTTGAGTGGAGGACACAAAGGAAGTGGCAGGTCATGCACTGTGCTGAGGTTCTAGCCGTGGGGAGGGGAAGGAAGAGACTCCCTGAGGTGGGAAAGACGTAGGAGGAGCTGGGGCAGACGACAAAGCAAGTCCACTCTGGAAGGCAGCTATGCTCACCGCTATACCACCAACGCAGGCAGCAAGTCCACTCTGGGACGCTGCTCGCGTCTAGACGTGGCCTGGATCTCCCAGTGTTCCGTGGTGATGTAAGTATTGGTTCCAGGTGGTGGCGCTGTTGGGAGGTGATGGAACCTTTGGGAAGTGGGAGGCCCCTAACCTCGTCTGAAGGATGTGGGGTTGCAGAGGCTGTGACTTCCTGTCTACTTATGTCAGACAGGAAGTCAGCCCCTCCCACTGCCCTGGCCAGAGGCTGCACGAAGGGGGGCTGCTGTCCTGGACTGAGAGCCCCGCCAGTGTGAGCCCAGGGAGCCTTTTCTCTTTAGAAGTTGCCTGCCTCTGGCATTTTGTAGCAGTAACGAAAGCTGAAGTAGGTGTGTCTGCTTGAAGCTGCTGTTCTGTGTCTTGCCCTGATGACTACACTCATTGAGTGTTGAGACCACTTCTTTCATTCTTTTAAAAGCGGAAGTGAGAGGCCTGCCTTTATTTAGCTCAGTTGTTTAAACATCTGCTCATGCAAAGTCAGTCGGGAGCAGGATACCCAACTCCACCTGCCCTTCAGGCAGCTTGAGCCACCAAAATAAATAAATAAATAATAATAATAAGTAAAAGCAGAAGTGAATGGAGTTCTCCAAGGGCATAGACATCCTCCAAGGGTATAGGTGAGTTTCTTGGAATTTGTCCTATTTGATTTTGTGATCCCCCAACTCCTGGAACCAAAGAGTCCTTGGAGGGCTGGGGAGATAGGTTGGCGGTCTAAGCACCTGCCTGGAAAGCACAAGGACCTGGGTTCAATCTTTCATACTGCATGCCCTGCCAGCCCCAGAACCCCAGGTGCAATGCGCTGGCCCCAAAACCAGGTGTGGTGGCTCATGCCTATAATCTCAACACTGGGAAGGCTGAGACAGGAGGATCACTATGAGTCTGAACTTCATAGTGAGACCCTGTATCTAATTTTAAAAATATTAAAACAAACAAAAACCCAGGGTCCCTGGAAACTTGAAGGCCGGGCATGGTATGTATGTCTGTAATGCCAGCATCAGGAGGCTGAAGCAGGAGAATCATAGCGAGTTTGAGGCAGCCTGGGCTACAACATGAACTCAAGGCCAGCCTGAGCTGCATAGTGAGACCCTGTCTCAAAAAGACAAAAAAAAAAAAAAAAAAAAAAAAAAAAAAAAAAAAAAAAAAAAAAAAAAAAAAAAAAAAAAAAAAAAAAAAAAAAAAAAAAAAAAGACAAACGTACAAATGAACAACCATTTTGTTATTCATACTAGTTAGGATAGATATACAACTATATTCTCTTAATTTCAATGAATAGAAAGATTTGTTCTAATAGTGTTTGTGGACAGGATATCATGTCTGCATCTTGTACAATGAGTAACCACTAAGACAACAATATACAATGTTTTAATTATTGAAACTGTCCTACTAATCTGTTTTGAAACTGTCTCATTGCTATTTGTTTTTCAATAAAATTATTTTTAAAAAGATAAAAAAAACTACCCAAAAGAACAAAAAAGAAGCAAATATGAATCTATTTTTAGATTTTCTCTACCCTCACTGAAAAAACAACAGGGCTTTAGCATTGTTCTTTCTCTTCCTGTCTTTTTTTTTTCCTAAATCTAAAATGGATGCGTTGGCATGGTTTCCCCCTCACTTGATTGAGGGCCCCCCGACTACTGCTTCCTAATGAGGAACATTCTTTTGGACCCTGGCTTTTCCTCCTGCTAACTGACTGAAGAGCAAGGAACAAAGGAACCTGGTGTGTGTGTGTGTGTGTGTGTGTGTGTGTGTGTGTGTGTGTGTGTGAACAGGCACATGTAAGACCTCCTCAAGTAGAGTCTGTGTTCTCTTGGTGGTGTGCTTTTGATCTTTCATTCATTTGTTCAACAAACATTCACGCGGCTCCTACCGTGGGGGCAGAAGTCACAAAGCCGACAGTCTGGGGAGAAGAACATGAAACCATCATGCAAATATTTGCTTATTTATTCATTTATTTATTTGTTTATTGGTTTTTTGAGACAGGGTCTTGCTAGGTAGTTCAGGCTGGCCCTGAACTCACTATGTATAGCCCAGGCTGGCTTTGAATTGCAGCCATCCTCCTGCCTCAGCCTCTCTGCCAGTGCTGGGATTTACAGGGTTGCCCAACCAGGTCTGATCAGTAAATAAATATTTAGTGACACAACAGGATAAAAGGGGGTTCTATGAGGCAAAGGAGTGGTGTCCACAAGGGGCTCCCTGAGAACAGTGAGGGTTTTGGGGGGCTGGGTGTCCCAGGGCTTCTCAAAGTGCTTCTTATTGTGCTGGCCCAAAGGGCAGTGGGTTCTGCTGCAGCCTGGGTCAGAGGTGGCCAGGACACTGGCTGGTAGCCGGAGGGGTGGCTGCAGTGTCACCTCTGAATTTCAGGCAGGCTCTGCAAACCATGTTCCTCCCTCCCCTAAGGAAGCCGTGAAAGGAAATGAGTTAGTTCTCCTTTGACAGTGGACAGAAAAGGGGCAGCCCCTGCAGCAGGACCCTAGGGTGGGAAGGAAGCCGTAGACATTGGGTCTGAGCCAGTCAGATCCTTATGGGGGACCCGGCAAGGCCCCCAAGGTGTCTCTGGGATCTGCCACCTACACATGGCTGCTGGGTGACACCCCTCTGGAGCGCTATGTGACTGATAATTATTAGTTTTCAACAATTGTGCTTTCAATTAAGGTGCTGTGACCCCGGGTCTCTGGGAGGCTGAGGCAGGAGGATCACAAGTTGGAGTCCAACCTAAGTAACAGAAGGATTTAGCAAGCCCTTGTCTCAGAAGGGCTGGGGGTCTAGCTGTGTGTGAAGGCCTTGGGTTTAGTTGCCAGTACTGCCTAAACAAAGCAAAGCAAAACAGAATAAAATGGTAAAGGAGTTTAGAATTCAGTTCCTCAGTTACTGGACAAGGGTGGCCTGTGGAGCTGGCATCAGAACTGGCTGCTTGGTGTTGGGTAAGTCATGGCCCCTGAGACCCCTTCCTGTCACCCTGGAGGGGCTCAGTGCTTTGGCCCGGGCAGCGGCAGCTGCCAATGGGATGACTGGGCTGGTTGGCATGGAGACTGGCGTTACCGCGCTGCCTGCTGGCGACCCCGGGCAACGGTGGCACCTCACTGCTCTCTGAGCTCTGCCTAATGGGCCTGAAAAGGAGGGTGGGTCCTCCAGGCGCAGTGGGCACAGCTAGGAGAAGCGACAGGGGACGCCTGTGAATCTGAACTCAGGCCCACTTGCAGCCAGTCATTGTGTGGGTTGGTGGGTCAGCATTAGTCACAGAGGCGTCAGAGTGTTCCCAAATGTCGTATACAGCTCCAGCCAGCTGTCACCATGCTCTTCCCGCTATCTGCCAGCATTCTCCAGGAAAGGCTCCCGCAGGGGCCTCCTGCCTGAACACAATGGCTGTTGCAGTTTCCCAGGGAGTGTGGCTTTCCGGGAGCTGTGATTGCCTCCTCTCCTGGAGGTTGTTTTTTTTTTTTTAAAGGAGGAAAAATAAGCTGCACGTGTCCTTTGGGGCCTGCCCAGCTTTCCAGGCAAAATCTGCTGCTTTCTGAGCATGGTGCACTCCCTTGTCCATAGGGCCGAGCGTCCAGGGTTCTGGGGGGCTATGCAGCCACAGTGACCCATCATGCACCCTGAGCAAGCGCTCCATCCCGTTTTCCCCTTGAATGACTTCAGTGAATCTCTTTTGCTGGAAGCCCAAGGGGCTCAGGAAATCTGGTGGCTTTCAAGGTTGTGGTGAGCTGACTAGCCAGGGCCCTGGCAGCTGGGAGGAGCAGGGTGGGCAGCCTTGGTGGAGCTGGTCAGGGAACAGGGGGGAGAGGGCCTCACGGAGCCCTCTGCAGGGGCTCACCCTCCTCCCTGCCTGCCCTGGGGTCTCCGTGGGTCGCGCCCACACTTCAGCTCATTCGGACTTGCAGTGTGCCTGCCCTGTGGTGGCGGCAGGGAATCATCATTATGGACTGGATAATAAGGTTAAGTGAGGGCCTGTGATGGCGTTGGGGTTAGGACTCACTTGATGGCATCCTGGGAAGAAAGCAAAGAAGGCAGGTGAGGTGATGCACGCTTGTGATCTTAGCACTCTAGGAGGCTGGGACAGGAGGGTCACAGGTTCAAGCCCAACCCCAGCAACTTGGTGACTTTAGCAAGACTCTGTCTCAAAACAGAAAATAAAACAGGGCTGGGGATGGGTAGCTGGTTGTTTCATCTGGGGAAAAGTCATTAATGTCATATAGTCACATAGTCAGGCTATTTTATTTTATTTTAATTTATTTTTATGTGTGTAGTACAGGGACTACAGGGTCTCACTACCCAGCTCAGACTCATGGTGATTCTCCTGTTTTCAGCCTCCCCAGTGCTGGGATTACAGGCACATGTGTTTGGAGTCTGTTGCTGGCTCAGTGCAACCCCAGGGCAGGGCCAGCCTGGCACGCAGGACCCGGGATCGAACCCTGGTCCCTGCGCTTGCCAAAGCAGGCTGCTGAGCCATCTTGCTGGCCCACAGACTATATATATATATATATATTTTTTTTTTTTTTTTGAGGCAGGGTCTCACTATGCAGCTCAGGCTGGCCTTAAGCTCACTTTGTAGCTCAGGCTGGTCTCGAACTCACAACAATCCTCCTGCCTCAGCCTCCCGAGTGCTGGGATTACAGGCCTGCGCCACCACGCCTGGCTTCATTTTTTTTTTTTTGCAGACTATTTTAATAGCCTGACAAAAAAATGACTTTCCTTATTTCCTTCTTGCCTCAGGAGCTGGCTTCTATTTTAACCAATTAAAGTGGTTAGAGTGGTCAGAGCTCCTAGGATTGTTCATTCTGTTTTAAAAGTTAGGTTGCTGTTAAGAACGACTTTAATTTTATGGTCTCTAACTACATATCCTAAGAAACCAAATGATGCTAATAAGAATCTTGACTTTATTTTAGGGCCCATGAAATAACTCAGCAGACTGAGCACCTGCTTTGGCAAGCACAGGGACCAGGGTTCAATTCCCTGTTCCACATGGCCAGCCGGTGCTGGCCCGCCCCCAGGGCGTGCTGAGCCTGCAATCGAGTTCAGGTGTGGTGGGTGGTACACACCTGTAAGTATAATCCCAGTGCTGGGGAGGCTGAAAACAGGGAATCACTACAGTCCAAGCTGCGTAGTGAGACTCTATACCAAATACATAAAGAAGAATCTTGCCTTTTTGAGGTAGGCAGTGTGGTAAGGTTCAGTCTTGTACTCATTGGGTTCCTCGGGTCAAAACCAGAGTCCTGCCACTCTGGTCATAGGGTTGATTGTGCTTCCCGGAGTGTCTCTACCTTCTGAGGAGCTCTTTATATCGCTTTGTATCTAAACCACCCAAAACAGTCTGAGATATAAGTAAAACTCTGAAAGAAAATAACATTTCAGGCTTAGATTCAGTGAAGGGAAAACACTGTAGAAAAGTACAAAACTAGATTATGAAAATCAGTCTTTGTTTCAGTGTAGCCTACTTTTTTTTTTTTGCATAACTGGGGATTGAACTCAGATACTTGCATTTGCCAGGGAAGCCCTTATTCCTTATTGAGCCATCTCCCCAGCCCCAGTGTATAACCTATTTTCCAAATCTTTAAGTAGCTACACGGGCTAAGGGATTGTAACTGATTGGAGGGTAGTAGCATTGGTGGTCTGTGGTGAAATCTGGTGATGATGTCATTGGTTTTTCTTTTCTTTTTTTTTTTTTTTTTGGCGGAACCGGGGATTGAACTCAGACCCTTGCACTTGCCAGGGAAGCACTTATTCCACTGAGCCATGTCCCTGGCCTGTCATTGGTTTTTCTACAGCCAACTGCTAAGAGGAAGATGGTGCCAGGTGGTGGTGCACACCTGTAACCCTAGCATTTGGGAGGCTGAGGCAAGAGGATCGCCTGCTGTGAATTTGAGGCCCACCTGAGCTACATAGTGAATTCAAGGCCAGTATGAGCTACATAGTGAGACCTTGTCTCAAAAATAAAAAAATGAAAGGAAGATGGTTTGTAGTAGTTTTCTGATCATAAGATTATTTTCTGGGAATATGGAATAATTGCTGGTAAACAATACTATAAATATTATGTTTCCATATTTGTCTATGCTCACTCATTTGAATGACATAAAACCGTGGTACTATGTAGTGATCCTCCTGTTTCAGCCTCCCCAGCACTGGGATTACAGGTGTGCACTACCACACCCAGTCTTGGGGCTGGCATAAGGTGTGGTGCTGGGGATCGAACCGCAGTCCCTGCACTTGCCCAAGCAGGCACTTAGTCCACTGAGCTATCTCGCCAGCTGTAGAAGGTGGCTGTCTATCGCAACACAAACTGCTGCTCCTGCTCTTGCTTCCTGGGGCTCCAGGTATGCTGTTGTGTATGGGGACTGCCACAGAATTAATAGCACTGGTAATGCTCGTGGTGACAACAGAGCGGGCTCACTGGTATTCACCAGTGCTAGGCCTGGCCTTGTCACATGTTGATCTGCATATCTCCTTGGATGCTCAGTGCGGGCTGGACTGGGGACTATTATTTCCCCCATTTTATGGGTGAGGACACCAAACCCCAGAGAAGTCAAGAGACTGAGCCAAAGACACACAGTCAGGAATTGGTTAAAATTCCAGTTCCAAAGCCTGTGCTGGGTGCAAGGGCCTGAGTTCAATACCCAGTTCTGAAAAAAAAAATTCATGGCCAAGCCTGTGCTGTCAGCCTCCTGTCACATGGCGATCGATTGTTCTGAGACTCAGGTGAAGGAGTCGGAGCAGGGACCTCAGAAACCCAGTGCAGATCCGGAGCTGGGCTTTGGTTAGAGCTCACCCGTTTGGGCGCCATCTCTCCTCTGTAAAATGGGCTCACAGGGGTGGGGTGGGGATGATGCCCAGCTGTCACATGGTGCCAGCCTTGTCCCCCTCACTCCTGTGTACCCCAAGCCTCTAGGCTCCCGGGTGCTTGGCTGTCAGCATCAACTTCCAGGTGAACCAAGTCTACCTGCTGAGGTCAACGGTGATAGGAAAGAAGCAGCCCCAAGCTCCTGGGACTTGGGAGGGGGGCAGTCGCACGCCGATAGTGTGTACGTAAGCTAGCGGGGTGTGGTGAGTGCTATGAAGCAAATAAAGGGTTTTGTTTGGGCTGGAGGTGCATTGAGCCTATTTCAGGCCAGGAGGGTCAGCAGCGCCTCTCTGAGGAGGCAGCGTTTTGTGCAGAGGCCTGGAAGAGGTGAGGGAGGAGGAGGGAGGGAAGGGTGCTGCGAGCACAGGCCGCAGTAGTTAGTGCAAAGGTCCCAAGCCAGTGTGCTGAAGTGTGCTAAAGGAGGCAAGGGGGAGAGGAGAGGTAGTGGGCTGTCAGAGCGCCTCCTAGCCCCCGGCCCTGGTAAGGACTTGGTGAAGGGAGTCGGGGGGTGGGCACGGGGCCCCTGAGCAGAGGCAGGGAGAAGGCTTGCACGAACCTGCCCCTTCTCCTGCAGGAACCGCCTGTATGGATGCAAGAGTGGACATCCAGAGCCCACGGAGGGCCACCCCAGCAGTCCATGGTTCTCTTTCCATACATTTTTCAGCAGGAAGGGTTTGAGTTCTGGGGGCCCTTAGAGCCAGGCCTTGTGTTCAGAAAGGGGTACATGGGCGGCTTGACGCTGGGTGGCCGACAGGTGGCATGGGAGGAGACCTCTGCCCAGCGCTGATGCTCAACCTCGGCCCACAGGTACCAGCGCAGGGAATTCTCCGAGGGCTTCCTGACAGAGGCAGTGCCTGAGCCCAGCGTAGATGGAAAAGGGCTGAGCCTAAGGGCAAAAACCAGTCCCCACAGAAACAGGCGGCGGCGGCGCAAGGCAGACCCACACTTGGGAGCGAGACACTTAGTGGGGTGTCGTCCGCCCATGGAGCTGGAAGAGAAATGTTACAGAAAACAATCCGCTACAATGACAATGACGCTGATTGTTTCCTTAGGAGACCCTTGTGGCTGGTAGTTGTGGGATGCACTGACCAACCGACACACTTGTTGCAAAAGCGACAGTGAAAGGGGTGGGGGCGGGGTGCTGACCCTGCCAGGCCTGCCCTGCACGCTTTCATGTGTGCAGAAGCAGAGTATTTGCTCATTTAACCCTTGTGATTCTCGTAGGTGGTACACATCCTACCTGCCTGCCCACTCACCCTCCCTCCTTCTTTCTCTTTTCTCCCTCCCTCCCTTCCTCCTTCAAGATGGTGAATGAGGGGCTCTGGTTCCACATAGCTGGAGAATCGAGCCCTGTGCTGGGGGGAGGGGGCTCTGAGAAGATAACTTCAACTCACAGATTCCCTGGAGGTGTCCTTTCCTTGTCCCTAACTTGTAGCAAAGATGCTGTCTCTCTTGCATCTGTCAGAAGCAGCTTTCTCCAGACTTGGCTGTGGCCACTGCCGGCTGCCTGAGAACATAAACCACACTGGCTCAGGACGGCCTGGGAGATCGGGCCTTGCGCTAGATCTTAGGGCTGTGCAGGGTCTGTGCCTCCCCACACTGGCCATCCCCCCAACAATAAGCCATGCCAGGGCCTCTCCGTCTGTCACCTCCAGGCCTGCTTTCTCTACACGAGCTGGTATCAGTGATGGGAGTCATGGGCTGGGCCAGGAGAGGAGGCTCGGTCGCGGTCCTCCTCCACCCTACAATCTTTGCCAGGAGAACAGTGAAGAAGAAGGGCGGGGCAGACTCGCCCACCCACACACATCGAAGGCCAGGAATGGCCAGAGGCCATCAGGTTGGACGAGGCCACAGGAGCCTGTGGACATCCTGGCTTCTTGGACTCACCTGTGACTCAACTCTGAGCCTCAGCTTCTTTCCTCCGTAAAATGGGAGGGCCCTGTCATGAGGGCCCAGAATGGTGCCTGGTTTGTGGTAGGTGTTCTAGGAGGGACAGAGCCACTAAAAGGAATTGGAACATGGCTACTGTAAAAGGGGCGGGGCTAAGCTGGAGCCGCCAACTACAGCCAAGCTAGTGTAGGCCGGAGGGAAAAGCTAACTCAGGTCAGGCAGCCAGTTCAGCTTAGAAATATAAAAGCAAACACAGACTTGAGGCAGAGTATGCTAGGTTGATTGGCAGCTCCTCTCTACCTCCAGGCTGGGCTTGGAAGAAATTAAAAATGCAGAGGAACCATTTCAACGGGGCAAGCTAAGTGGACTTTCTTTAGCCCCTATGGTCCAAATTAGTTACTCTAAACCTACAGCGTCACCTGGGATAGGTGACTCCTAGATGACAAATCCCAGTCTGTCCTTATATCCAGAAGACCAGGATGGAGAAAACATGACCGTACTTCTCTGGGGAACCTTGGAGTCATCCTTTCTTATTATTTTCAATAAACACTCTCTAAACTTCCTTTGTCTGAGATTTCATTCTTCAAATTTGTGAAATGATAAAGTCAGGTTTCTGCAGTTTATACAAAGTTAACTATTATTTGTTTAATTATTTTTGGCACTAGGGATTGAACTCCGGACCTCGCGCTTGCCGGGCCAGCACTTATTCCACTGAGCCATCTCCCCGGCCCCCAGCTTACTATTAAGCTATTAAGTAATAAGCTATTAAATAAAGCTGAAAGTGTCCTGGAAACATGCAAATTAAGGACTTTGCTTGAATCACTAGGTCCTGAAAGATACCACTTGGTTCTGGAAGAATGAACCAGAAAACCCCTTTTTTTCCTAACCCTGCAGGCTCCAGGCTGATTCTTTCTTTCCGGAGATAACAAGTGTGTCACTTGGTTCTGAGGAGGTGGCTTGGTGGCACAGTGTGTGCTTAGCATGCACAAGGCTCTGGGTAGGATCACAGGCACTGGGAAAGAACACTATCATGTCTGAGGCTGGGGGGATGGCACAGTGGAATGAGTGCTTCCCTGGCAAGTGCAAGGGTCTGAGTTCAATCCCTGGTTCAGCTAAAAAAAAAAAAGAGAACAGTATAATGTTCTATCTACTGGCTGGTATTTATTGAACACCCACCGTATGCCTTGGCACAGCACTAGCCTTTTTGTAACTCTTGCCTAATAGAAATCTCATAGCAACTGGCAGTCGGATAGGTATGGTCATTCTCATCTTCCATTTTTTAAAAAATGTATTTGGTACATGGTTTCATTACACAATACTGGGATTACAGGCCTGCGCCACCATGCCCGGTCTCAGTGGCCGGCTCAGTGCATCTGGGGGTGGGGCTGGCATGGCGTATGGTGCGAGGGAAGGAACCCTGGTCCCTGTGCTTGCCTAATCAGGCCCTTCGTCTGCTGAGCTCTCACCGGCCTTTCCAGTGGTTCCTGAAGCTTAGTGTTTTTCTTGACATCAGTCATGCACAGAGGCCTCCTGTCAGTTTTTGGAAGTAGTCATCTTGGGCTTGCATCTGCTGAGTTTTTATTTATTGTTATTATTATTTTTGGCACTGAGATCAAACTCCAGAACTTGTGCTTGCCAGGCAGGCACTTATGCCCTTGAGCTATCCCCCGGTCCCTGGTTTTGTATTTTATGCTTTCTGTGGAGCTGCACAAAAAGCATCTCATGGCTAACTGTATCCAGGAGTCTGGTCTCACGCTGTTACCTGGTGTTTGGGTCCACAACTGTCTGCTCCCCAAGGAATTTGACAGGCACGGTGGAAAGAAGGGGTTTATTCAAAACTGGCTCTGAAGGAGACGAAGGGGACTTGATTGCTTCTTCAGGTGTACAGGGTTTTGTTTTTTGCAAGTTGGACAGAAAGAGAAAAAGAGAGAGGGAGAGATGGAGGGAGAGAATGAGGGGGGCAATAAATAAAAAAACTCCCCCCCTTTTTTGGTCATTCTGAGAAAAGATCTTGCTATACAGTTCAGGCTGGCCTTGAGCTCACTTTGGAGCCCAGGCTGGTTGCAAACTTGCAAAGGTTCTTTTTACACCAGCCTCCAGAGCGCTGGGATTACAGGAGTGTCCAACCATGCCTGCCAAAAATGTCCAGCCGTAACGTGATTACATTTTGTTTTTTTTTAAACTAGGAATCAAACTCAGGACTTTCCAGGCAGGTGCTTGTGCCCCTGAGCTATATTCCCAGTCCCCCCCCCAATCCTAATTTATAAAGATCCAAAGCAAAGAGCACCACCTCTTGGAGGGCTTCTCCAAGCACCACTGCAGCTCGGGCCCCAGCCCCTTGCCAGCAAGTTGAAGCAGTTTTATCTCCTTTACAGCACTACCTGAGCTCATTTATTTCCTTGTTTGTTTGCTTGCTTATTACCTGTTTCCCTCTCCCCACTCATACGTCCCACATCTGGGAGGGTGGGGGTGATGTATGGCTCTGCACATCACAGATGCTCAGTGTCTTGCTTTTGAAAAGTACATGAATGAATGAGTGAGTGAGTTTGGAGAGACAGCATTTTAACTCACATCGGTCTTATCTTTTCAACAGAGAGGTTCAGGTTCCACCCAAGAACAAAGTTTCACCAGTGAGTCTTTCATAATAGTCATTATCAGATGACCTAGTTACTTGTCAAATTGTCTTTGATGGTCTGAGTGCCCCAGGCCAGGACACCATGGACCACTGAAGAGTACTTGCAGTACAGTTAATAATGTAATGTGCCCTAGTTCCGGGAAAAAAAAATGTTATGTGGATAAGGACTCTGGTTTCTGCTCATCCACATCACTCTCGTTGATCCAAGTAGTAACACCTGGAGTGGCCTTCAATACCGGCATCCTCAGGGATTTGAAGAGAGGGTCTAGTGTCGCGCACATCCTCGCCTGCAAGGAAGACGCGACCACTGGTTGTCTCTGCAATGCTTTATTCTTCCATGGATTGCCTTCTCCTCCTGCTCCCCCGCTCCTCCTCTGCTTCCGCTCCTGACCCGGGCAAGCCCGCCCCAAGCTATATACCACAAGGCGTCCAATCCTGGAGTGACACGTGGGTGCAGCCGATTGGTCCAGATACGCGGAAGGGCGCCACAGCCTTTGCCTTACCCATATAAGGAGTTGTACAGAGAGCACTCACCCAGCGGCGGGTGGAAGGCGGAAACCGGCGCCGTCTTTTAAGGCTCGGCTATTCGCAGGTCTCTACAGTCTAGGGCAGGCCAATCAGAACAGTCACCTCTGCACTACAGTGATTGGTTGAGGATTGGACTTGTGACTCAAATCTAGCCAATCAAAGCATCGGAAATACACACCACAGTCATGGCTTGAGAGGTGGGCCCTCAAAGGAGGAGCTATCTTAGGACTTTTGCTGGGGTTCTGGGGAATGACACATTTCCATCCTTTCGGATTTGTTAAGCTGGAGGGATGTTAGTGTGGAGCTGCCGGGACTCATCTTTCTTGACTACCCAGGAGTGAGGCTAATATATAGGGAAGCAATAGTTGCTGGAGAAAAGAGATTTCTGATGACATCATTTAAGTACCTGAGCCAGTGTGAGCTGGGATTTAGTTACCTGCATCCCAAAGAACACTGACTGAGAGGAAAAATGAAGAACCAACCATGGTGGGTTTTATTTGGACAGGGTCTCACTATGTAGTTCAGGCTGACCTTGAACTATTGTAGGCAGGCTGACCTCAAACTGAAGGCTGTCCTCCTGCCTCAGCCTACCAAGTGCTAGGATTATAGGCATGCACCATCTGTGGTAAGAGCTATGTTTTGAGAGGACACGACTTCTGTCTAGCAGAGACCAGGGCTGGATGAAGGAAGGGAGGGTTAGTCTGCTACCAGAGGGAAGAGAAGAAGGATCCAGCAGCTTCTTGAGAGCTGCAGAATCCACCCAACTGAGGCACTAAAGACCAAATGGTAGTGTGACTTCTACCGGAACAGTTGCATTCTTGGGGTGACCACAGCTCCTCTGCTAAAATACCTACCTAGGGCAACCCAGCCTTGCCAAAAGAAGTTTCTGTACCCCTCTTTTCTTGGGGGAAAAGGAGGTCACTAAAAAGGATTTATAAGTGTGGATCCTTCCTTTTCCCTTTGAGATATAAGGTGTGTCTCTCCCACTCAGGAACACCTTCCCTGGAAGCCCATTTTTAGGTTTTGTTCTTGCAGCCCTGCTACTGCTAAGTAGACACGTCTGCCACCGACCTCCACACCCGTCTGCCACCGACCTCCACACCCGGCCCCTGGAGCCATTAATTTGAAATGAAGTCATCAGGAACAGTGGGCTCCTGGCAGTCCACACATTTCTCCTTGACCGCTTTCCAGTTCTGTCCCTCTCTGCAGCCATTTGGAACTTTCTGTGCTCCCTGCAATAGTTCAGACAATTTTTGGTGCAACTTTGCCTGACTAAACTTCACCATCCCCTACCAGCGTTTGCTTTTTGTTCTTTATAGTCTTAAAATTTTTGAGACAAGAGCCTTAGGCTGGGCGCGGCTTGCAATCTTGCTGCCTTATTTCCCCGGGGTGCTGGGATCACAGGGCTGGAAAGGAACACTGCGCCTGTGGCCCACCCGCTGCTTCTGAACGCCTGTGTTTGTTTCTACTGCCTATTGTTTAATGCTACAGCCTGAGACACAAGGGTTAATATTTTCAGTAGTTAAGCTTCTGTGACAACACACCTCTCTGCCAGTGTGTGCTGGAGGGTCACAAAGCACCGCACTAATGAGGATTCAAAACAGTGCAAGATTAAAGTAAGCCATCCTGCCGGGGAGATGGCTCGGTGGAATAAGCGCTTCCCTGGCAAGCGCAAAGGCCTGAGTTCAATCCCTGGTTCTGCAAAAAAAAAAAAAAGGGGTAAAGTAAGCCATCCTTTTGGGGCTGGGGATTTAGCTCAATGGTAGAATGGGTACCCAGCACGTTTGAAGCCCTGGGTTTGGGCGTTGGCACCAACAAAACAAAAACATCCTTTCCTTCCTGAGCTAATGTCAAGTCTTTCCCAAAAAGGTCAAAGCAGGTAGAGACCCTCCTGTAAGTCTACAGAGATTTACAACTGATTTACAACTTTAGTTAGAATACAGGCATATCCTGAAAGGTGAGCAGAGAGCAGGGAGCCCTGGAAAAGACTTCATGCCCTGGTGCGTGCCAGACTTCCCACCCTGAGATCGCTGGACCCTTCCTCGGGGAGCCACTGCAGTGGAATCCTGGTGGAGGAAGCTGAGAAGATGTGTGGGTGTCGTGCAGTGGCCTTGTGGCTGTCCTGCAGGCTGCAGGGACAGCTCTGGCTTCCCCTCTCACACAGCAGCTGGAGGTTTGGAAAGTGGAAGTTGTGCAAGGGCTGTTCCCACCCTTAATTTTGGGGAACCCGGAGTTGGGGTGCTGGAACATCTGGGTGTTTCCTGGGGCACCCTCACACCAGCTGCATGCATCTGGGGTGCTTTGCTGGATGAGGTGAGCTCTAGGCTGGGGCCAAAGCGCTACAGCAGCAGCAGTCATTTTTTTTTTAATGCATTTAGTACAGGGTCTACAGGGTCTTACTGCGTAGATTGCTCTTGTAGTAATCCTCCTGTTTTCAGCCTTCCAAGCGCTGGGATTACAGGCACGAGGCACCACACTCAGTCTCAATTGCCTTCTCGGGGCATCCTGGGGGTGGGGCCTGCACAGCACACCATGCGCTCTGCCTAAGCAGGCACTTCAGTCCACTGAGCTGTCCGGCCCGCTCCAGCAGCAGTCACTTTTTGACAGTTTGGTAGTGCTGGGAGCAGCTGCCCCCTGGGCTGGTGGGCTCTGTTTCGTGTCATCTGCAGAGCAGTTTCTTTTCCCTCCCTGTCAGAGAGCATGCCGAGGTCTTTCCCGGGGACCTGTCAGATGCACTCAGAAGTCCCAGCATGCAACCTGTTCCTTCAGTGTTTGGAAAACTCAAGGGCAACAGAGCGGGAGAGGAAAACAACTCACCCAAAATGTACTTCCTGTGTGTGTGTGTGTGTGTGTGTGTGTGTATGCGTGTGCGTGTGCGCACGTGTTGGGGAGGGAATGCATATTCTGAGGTGGTTATTTGGAGAAACTGACTCAGTCCTAACACAGCTGAAGAGTGCGATACACAGAGGAGCAGGAGGGGCTCCTAGGCCCTTCAGCTGTTACTCATTAAAGCCTGGTCTGTATTTTCTCCTCCCAGAAACTTGCTTTATTGGAAGCTGACTCTTCGCAGGTGCCAGCTGATAAGGAAAAGTGGGGAAACTTGACCTTCCTTTCATGAAATCTTTGAACTGCCCCCACTGCCCCGGCTCTGGGCCCCATTAGTCATCGAGGGAGTGTCTGTTTATCAGTACTGAGCTTTCCTAACCTGTCCGAGTGCCCTTCGAAGCTGGTGGCGCCACACCCCAGAGTCTCCATGGCTACATGTCAGCTTGTGATGCAGACTCCCCAGGTCCTGACCCCTCCATGGGCCTGACTTGCCTCTCTGGTCCCGAGAATCCAACCTGAGCTATGAAACCAGGATTGAGGTAACAATTGCCCCAGCACCCCCTAAAACTGCTCTCTTCTGTTCTTTTGTGAACAGGCCAGGACCATCCTCTCACGAGATGCTCCCCCTCCAGCTGCTGGGTTCCCCTCTGTATTTTCTCTCTCATTTTCCAATTATAGCTTCTGCCTATAAGTTCATTCTGTCACTTTTGTTTTAATTTCTATTATCACTTAAACAAGGACCTGCACTAGCTGCTGACAAAACTACAGACCCCTGCAGGCACAGGAATGGCTTGGAAAAGCTGTCCTTTGTTGTTGGTAGTTTGCAACAGAATCTCGCTTTGTAGCCCAGTTCATTTCACAGACTAAAATTATGGCAATTTAAGGACAAAGAGAGTAAATCTGAGATTTTTTCAGGTTAATGTCATTTTCAGCCATGGTTGATACATCAACAGGAGGGAAGAGACTGATTTAAAGGAGATAAGACTATTGAACTTTTTTTTTTTTTGGTCTTTTTTTTTTTTTTTTTTTTTTGAGATAAGATCTCCCTATGCTGCTCAGGCTGGCCTCGAGCTCACTTTGTAGTCCAGGGTGGTCTCGAACTTGAAATGATCCTTGTACCTTAGCCTCCCAAGTGCTGGGATTACAGGTGTGTACCACCACGCCCCACTTGAACCATCTGTTTAAATACAAAGATCTATCAGTCACAGACAGTAATAACTCCACAGAGGTGACTGAAGAGAGAGAGGTGACTGGAGAGAGAGAGAGAGAGAGAGAGAGAGAGAGAGAGAGAGAGAGAGAGAAGAGAGGTCAATGAAAGCTCCTGACTCAGTGCTTTTTGAGAAAAAAGAGGTGTGGGGGACCACCTGAGCAGCTCTCCTTGAAAGAAAAGTGACTGTCTCCATTTTGACTGAGTCTGATCCTATTTCCTCATATTGTTATGTACAGAGCTGGCTAGGACTTCTGTTTATCCTTCAGTTGGCCTTAAGCAGTGTGTACTGGTCTAGCTGAGGTGCTGGTGATAGTCTTTGAAGGTGGCAAGTGTGTTTCCCTGGTAAGCCTGCTGCTCCTTAACGTGAGCCGGGTGGAGACAGGACGGTAGAGCTAATGCTCCGCAATGCCAGCTGGGATTGAGCCTCGAGATAGAGGCTATGGCTTCCTGGGGCTTGAAAGACTACATCAAAGCTGAAGCCCTAGACTTCCCAAAACATTAAATACTATATAATGCAGATTACTCTCTCTGCATATCCTCTCTGCATATGGCAGAGGTAAATGTAGGCCCCCACCTAGCTCATCTCACAGTAGTCACCTACTTCCCACAATTCTCAATCCTCAAGCCACGCCCCTCACTGAATAAAAGCCGGGTGAGGCCCTGGGTCGCTCTCTTGGTTCCGGAAAGCCATGTCATGGCAGGACTTAGAGCCCTTCGACTCCCCGATGGTTAAAAATATAATTTAGTGTCCTCATTTTCGCCGTGGGCTGCATGGAAAGTGGTAGATTGGAATCAACTTGATGGGATTCCAATAACGTAACTTTGGGATTACAAATACTGGTTTCTTGGACTGAGACGAGGACCAGGAAGTGTCTCCTACAATTGGCGCCCGAGGTGGCCTGATCACACGACCTTCGCGACACAACTACCACTTACCAGAATCAAGTGCAGGGGACCCACTGGACCTTGCGTGACCAATTTAAAGGTAAGCGGAGCATTTTATTAATTATAGTGCTCAGACACAAGTAGCAAATAGGAATCTTTTCGTCAAGGGTAACAATGGGGCAAGCTCAGTCTTTATCCACAGAAGAGAAAGAATTTAGTTTGTTGATTATGAAACTGTTAAAAGACGCTGGTATTAAGGTGCCATCTAAGCAAGTTTTTAGACTACTCCATGAAATAGCTACATTTTATCCATCTTTTCCCAAAGTTGGTACGCTGGATCTCAAGATTTGGGATGAAATCGGTAAGAGCTTCTATGTAGCCAAAGCTCAGAAAAGAAAAATTCACCCACAAACTATAGCCACTTATAACCTGGTAAAGGGAGCCGTTTGGGCCCTCCATTGTAACAGCCCAGGAAGGAATGCAGATCAACAGTTTACCATAACAAAGCATTCCAAGGAGGCTGACCCAAGGCTAGTAAACAAGGTAGTTGTAATTGAGAAGAGCTCTGTTGGAAGTATAACAAAAATGTTGGATCACCTGGGACAGGACTTTCCTAATGGTCTTCTAGAAAACAAGGAAGTCTCTTTAAAAAATACAGATAATCCTCTCCCTGTTTTGCCCACTGCCCCTCCGCTCCCTACAGTTCTTCCCTCAGGCATACAGAACCATTAGGTTAAGAACGTGCCTCCTCCTTCCCCACCCTTAAGGAGGCCAAAGTACAGTGAGAGGTTATATCCACAGACAATGTGTTTTCCTGTCCTTGAAGAGACAGATCCAGAACACCCTACTCCTAAACGCAGTACTCATGCAGCCTTTAACATTTTGCTCCTGAAAGAATTAAGGCAGAGTGTGTTAGATAATGGTGTCCAAGGCCCTTACACACTTGGTTGTTTGGATAACATAATTCAAGGCTTCCAAATGACGCCGAGTGACATAACCCATCTTGCGCGCACATGTCTATCATCCGCACAATTCCTGCATTTTGAATCACAATTAAAGACATTGATTTCAGAGCAGGCACAGAGTAATCAGGATAGTGGAGATGAGAATCTTAAAGCAATTACACAGGAAATGCTATCTGGCACTGGACAATATGCTGACTTAAAGGCCCAGGCGCGTGCCCCGCCCTTCCTTTTCATGCAGTGCAAGGAACTGCTACGTCGAGCATGGATTTCTGTACCAGAAGATGGCACACCTAATAAGTCTTTTACCCAGATACTCCAAGGCCCTAGTGAAACTTACACCTAGTTAGTAGCAAGGTTGCAAGAAGCTGTAAACAGACAGATTTCACACAATAATGCAGCTAAAATACTTATTCGTCAGCTGGCATATGAGAACGCCAATGAAGACTGTAAAAGGGCCTTAGCTTCAGTACTCCACACACAGGATTTATATACTTACATTCGAGCATGTCAGAATATTGGATCCACCACCCATGCATCTACGCTCATGGCACAGACTATATCTCAACACTTTGGTGATAAGTTGGATATGATCAAGTGTTTTAATTGTGGCAAACGCGGACATACTCGCCGCCGCTGCCCGGGTCTTATTACGAAGCCAGCTGACTCTGCTAGGCAGGTTGTTACAAGACCACACTCAGAATTACCAAATACTCCGTGTCCACGTTGTATGAAAGGTTTCCACTGGGCAGGAGATTGTAAGTCTCGATTTCACAAAGATGGCACCCTCCTGCAGGGAAACGGGGAATCGGCCCTTCCCGGGGCCAGGTACAAATACAGGGGACAAACTCAAACAATGCCCTGCTGTCCCACAAGCAGCTACACCAATTATATCCAGTCCACACCAGACAGACAGTGACCCCAATACCAGGATGGGTACAAGGCGAGAA
>PVKA01010539.1:23331-35865 GCA_004027165.1 Ctenomys sociabilis
ATTTCACAAAGATGGCACCCTCCTGCAGGGAAACGGGGAATCGGCCCTTCCCGGGGCCAGGTACAAATACAGGGGACAAACTCAAACAATGCCCTGCTGTCCCACAAGCAGCTACACCAATTATATCCAGTCCACACCAGACAGACAGTGACCCCAATACCAGGATGGGTACAAGGCGAGACCTTAGATCCCTCATACGGAGAACCACACAGAGTCCAGGATTAGATTTACCAGCAGCTTCTCGCATCCACTTATTAGGGGGGGAATAACCAGTTTTAATCCCTACTGGAATCTATGGACCACCACCAGAAGGAACTGTGGGATTAATTATTGGAAAATTGAGCTTGATTCCTAAAGGCCTTAATATAATTCCAACTGTTGTAGATGGCGATTGTAATAAAGAAACATCAGTTGCTGTATGTTCTGCTGATATTTGGGTAATTGAGCCTGGTGATCTGATCGCTCAGATTTTGCTATTGCCCACAGTTCAGTCATATCCTGCACTCTATCCCTTTCATGAACCTAATAGAGATAAGCCTTTACAGAAGGAAATTTATGTTTCCCAAATTATTTCTAGTCATAAACCTACTTGTACTGTTAAATTAAATGGGAAACCTTTTACTGGACCGATGGATACAGGAGCTGATGTCACCATTATCAATAGTCAATCCTGGCCATCTGCTTGGCCAACTAGACCTGCCTGCACAGCTGCATGGAAAGTGGTAGATTGGAATCAACTTGATGGGATTCCAATAACGTAACTTTGGGATTACAAATATTGGTTTCTTGGACTGAGACGAGAACCAGGAAGTGTCTCCTACAAAGAGGTGTCATTGCCCAGGATGGCAGATTATGAATGAAGACAGGCAGTCCGGCTCCGGGATGCTGAGCCTGCCTCTCAGACTGCAGCAGCATCAAGCTCTGGCATCTGCACATCCGGCTCCTTTATACTTTTACTTTTCTCATACCAGAGAAACAATGTGTTCTTCAAACAAGACTCACATTTTTAGGCCGGGCGTGGTGGCGCATGCCTGTAATCCCAGCACTCGGGAGGCTGAGGCAGGAGGATTGTTGTGAGTTTGAGACCAGCCTGAGCTACAAAGTGAGCTTAAGGCCAGCCTGAACTGCATTGTGAGACCCTGTCTCAAAAAGACAAAAAAAAAAAAGACTCACTTTTTTTTTTTTTTTTAAAAGCATAGAGATGCAACTACAACCTTGTAGAAAGGAAGCAGTAGGGATTACTCCAAAATAAGGCATAAGTTACCCAATATGTTGCATCTGCCTAATAAGGAAACAAAGTCAGAAAGGTAAGGGGTATTTTGGGTCTGAGAATCTGGATTTAATAACTAAGCACTTTTTTTTTTTCTTTTTGAGGCAGTTTCCTTATGCAGTTCAGGCTGACTTTGAGCTCACGCTGGAGACCACCTGGCAAGCATCCTCCTGCCTCAACTTCCAGAGGGCTGGGATTACAGGCGGCCTACATCATCACCCCTCACGTGACTTGTTGCTTTAAACTGTATCTCATTCAGAGGTAGTGGAGGCACTCAGCTCAAATCTTGGAAAGCATCCATTATGTCTTGTCGCGCGCACCCTCGCCATCAAGGATGACGCAACAACCAGCTCTTCCATCGGCAGTTTATTCAGGACCCTTGAACAGTCTTGCTTCTTCTCCCCTGGTAATGGCCCAGAAGGGAAGCCCCCTTCGGGCATCCAATCCCAAAGCCATTGTCTATAGGTCCAGGTACGCGGAAGCAAGCCACTGTCCTGTCTCGTTGCCTAATATGGAGTTGTTATCCACAGAGAGCTCTCACCCCTGAGGGGGTGGAAGGCGGAAACCGGCGCCATCTTTAAGGCGCGGTTGCACGCAGCTCTCTACAATGTCTGGGAGAGAGACATTTAAAAATTTCTTGTCTTGCAAAAGGGAGATACCTAGAAGGGCAGCAGCAGGAATGTTTTTGTTTTACCTGATCTCCATTCTTCCCCTAAGTATGCATCTTACATTTGAGTTTTGTTTTTTTTTTTTTTTTAAACGGTAAAATTTTATTGGAAAGAAAAGCTTCTGTAGGAGAGGAACAGAAGGGGGACCCAAGTGAGCAGGTTGCCCAGGAAGCTGTCTCTTCCAAGGACTTTTATAGTGTAAAGCCAAGTGGGGCTAAAGTGGAGAGAATAGGAACTCGCTTAGGTGCATGTGGGGTAGGACAAAACTATGGTCAACCAATGGGATTAGAAGCATCATTGCTCAGGTAAAATTGATTAGGCCCAGGGCCAAATGGGGAAGCAAGCAACGGAGTAAGTGGGCATGAATACGGGACGGGGTCTCTCCCCGTTGCATTTGAGGTTTATTTATTTTATTTTATTTTGGTACCTGGGATCAAACTCAGGATCTTGCACTTGCCCGACAGGCGCCTAAACCACTGAGCTATCTCCCCGGCCCTCACGGTTAAAATGTTTTAATGGATACCCCTCACCTCCATGTCCCTTAGCCTTACCCATCCCATGCTTGATTGATCTGGGCTCTGTGTAGATGAGAAAAATGATCATCAAAAGATTGCTCTGGACATTTTTTACCACAAAAGAAAATGAATAACTCCACTCAAAATAGTTTAAACCTCAGATGTACATAATTTTACATAGCAAGCATTCCAATGACAAGACAGTTCCTGGTTTGGTTAACACAGTGGTTTGGTAATAACCCTGATATCCAGGTTCTGTAGCATCTGTCTTGTCTCTGGCTCTCCTATTGCAGATTGTCCTCTGGGGCTGGCTTCCTTCCTTCTGAGCCCAAGATGGTGCTGACCAATAGCAACTGGCTGGATGTGAGGGCACATGCCCATAATCCCAGCACTGGGGAGGCTGAGGTAGGAGGAACACCACGACCTTCAGGCCAGCCTGGGCTACATAAGGGAATTCAAGACCACACTGCACTATTGTAGTGAGACCTTGTCTCAAAACAAACAATAAAAAACACAAACAATCCCCCACCCCCACAAACAAACCTCCCCAAATCCAGAAACTAGAGACAGAAAAGGGAACTTGCTATCTTTGTTATTGACAAGAACCCATGAAATCTTTCACACCAGCTTGAGCAAATGTCCTCTCACCTGTCATTGGCCAGAACCTCTCACTTGTCATTGGCTTCTGGGTATGACAGCATCATGACTGGCTCAGTTTTTGATCAATCAAGATTTATCTTGGGGCTGGGGAGATGGCTCAGTGGTATAAGTGCTTCCCTAGCAAGCGTTCAATCCCTGGTTCTGCCAAAAAAAAAAAAGATTGATCTTTTGGCCAGCCAAATAGCTCAGCAGACTAAAGTGCCTGTTTAGGCAGAGAGCAGTGGTGGGGGTTCGATTCTGGCTTGCTGTGCCAGCCTTGCCCCTGGGGCGTGCTGAGATGGCGACTGAGATTGGTTGTAATCCCAGTGCTTGGGAGGCTGAAAACAAGAGAATCACTGTGAGTCTGATCTATGTAGTGAGATCCTGTACACCCCGTAGACTCTGGACTGCTTCAGTTCTTCACTAGTCTTAGAAAAACTTTCCAGAATACTGCTTCACACTATTCTGCAGCAAATACTGTGTGTTCTGTATCTGGTTCTGTGTACCTGTGATGGTAATGAGCTGCTTTCAGACCCTTCTAAGGGCTCATCAGTTTTGATAGAAGCACCTTGTTTAATATGCTGATGATCTTTGCCAGTAATAGATCCAGCCAAATCTTTGAGAATACTTACTTGTGCGGTAGTAATAGGTCCACCAAGATCGCCATATGAGTCATGACCCCCTGCGTAAGAATGATCATATCCAGAGCCACCCTGTCATTCATATGCCATCTGCTCTTCTGATAGGCTCCATGTGTCTATTGCAGAGCTCCAAGTTTCATTAGCACTAAAACCAACCATGCCATCATAGTGGTCTCCAGGTCTTCCTCTTCCATCATAGGCCATTAGATCTCCTCCTCTAGGCGGTTGTGGTAGTGATGGAAGAGGAAGATTCTGACCTCTGCTACTGCCCTGGTCACCTTAACCAGGAGAGTGGGGGTGGTCCCTGATGAAGGCTCATGTCATCATAGTCTCTTCCAGAGGGAGGCATGGGATGCTCACCCTGGCCAGGAGGCATTCTATCAAAACCACCTCTTCCCCGAATAGGAAATCGTACAGGCTGTCCGTGGTGGCCATCAAAGATCATGGCAAAACCAGCATAGTTGTAAGTTTCATCATAAAAATTGGGATTGTAAGGCTGTACACATCCTTTGATGGGAGACTCAAATACAAGAACAAGGATGATCTTTATGGACTCTACAACCCTGTCAGAACAATGCTGTCGGTGGAACGGGGACAGCATTCTTGGAAAAGCTTGATTGCTGTCTGAGTGTCCTCTTGAAATTCTTTGGTCTTAGGATCTTTGACCCTAGAAATTCCTCCTGCCAGACTGATGAATTAACAGGCTCAGCTTGCGGTCAGAGTCACTTCCTTTTTAGTGTTGGTGATGTAAGCGTTCCACAGCATCAGATTCAGAGGTAGTTGGCTGTTTGCAGTGGGTGAGGTCAGTTGCAGGCCCTCTTCCAGGGTAGGGATGATTCTCTTGCAAATTTCTCCAATTGTTTCCACATCATCATTGATACTCAATATGCGCTGGGGCCACTGCTGTCTGGGAGTGAAACACTGGCGTTGTAGTGTGTTTAATGTTCTTGCCTCCTTTTGCAGTCACTGCCCCAGCATTCTTGCTCTGAAGCAGAATTCGTAATTCAACCATCTCATCAGTGTTTCTAGATCTTTTAAATGTTTGCTCCTCTTCTATACCTCCTGCAGGACATTTACCAAATTCACCATTGGTTTCAGTGTTGGGGAAGGTTTCCTCTGGCTGCTCAGTTTCCGTTTTCTTGTGTTAAATGGACACACTAATCTATACACAGCAAACAAGTGGGATGAGGCAGGATGCCAAGGTTAGTGTAGCAGAGCAAAGGAGGATAATGGTGGCTGCAGTGCCTTCACCCAGAGCACCCTCCTCCTCTCTTGTTTGCTTACTCACTCAGGATGATTTGTCTTTCTGAGAGGGCTTTTGTCTGGAAGCCACCAGTAAAGAAAAGGAAGAAGAAGAAAGGGTTGTTATAAAACTAGGACTTCTAGCAAGGAAGAGGGGGAGGAGTAGATATCTGAGGCAGGCACCTGGCTCTTCAATCAAGGACCCCAGGCCCAGCTTGAAGTTCTTTGTGCATTTCTTTATATTTAAAAACAGCACCGTGGAGAGGTCCACATGGCAGGGACCTGAGGCCTCCTGCCAACAGCTACTTGGAGGAGCCATCTTGCAAGGGAAGCTTCCAGCTCTCAGGAGCTTTCACTGTGGCATAGACCTCACACACAAGAACACAGGTCTGTTTATGTAAGCCACTCCCAAATTCCAGACACAATGGAGGCCACTACAAAATGGCTCTGAGGAGGCTTCATACTAGCCAATTGGCTTTTCATGTTTACTTGTAAGTCTGCCCAGACCTAGGCCCCTTGTCGAGATGGAGGCCGAGATGGAGGCCTGTAATGGCTGTGAAGCCCTGGCACCACCCCCAAAGGGAAGACAAGGCCCCAGCTAGGGACCCCTGGCTCCAACCTCAATTAGCTTGATAAAGGCCTTAACTGCAGGCATGGGGAAAGCCTTCCTGGGGACAGAACTATGGTTCTCCTACACTAATACAATGTACTACTTGGAGAAGTCCTTGTAGGGACTCCCAAGGCCCTGCCATTCGAGACAGATTCATATCTTTCAGTATTCCCCACCCTTGGTCTAGTAACTACATAATACAGGCCATCCAGAGAAGATCTTTGTCTTAAGCAGAGAATCTCACATTCTGTGGGAGGGTTTCAGACCGGCCTGCAGCCCTTTCACGTAGCCTTTGCCATCCACTCCGCTTTTGGGAGATCGTGAACCTGATCAATCTACCACAGATAATATTAATGTGACACTGACATACAGGGGACGTGATGAAAAATGTTTTTAAACTACTATTTTTGGAAAAATCTGTTCACAGCAGTGGATGCAGGCTTTCACAGTGTTGTAGGCAGCCTGAGTTAGAGAGAAATATTCTAGGCAGGCAGGCAGACAGGGTCAGGCCCTCCAACTGTGGGAGGGACGGATGCTCCTGCTGTGAGCCAGCCCTAAACAGCAAACAAATGCTAACCTCCTTAAAGACTGGCACCTAGGATTGCTCATTACCCAGGAAGAATCGTTGCTTGATGGCCACCAGATAAGGTCCTGTTTTACATTCATGCCCGCTTGCTATGTGACTCACTTCTCCATTTGGTCCTGGGTTTAATAATTTTACCAGCGCAATGGTGCTTGTAATCCCATTGGTTGACCGTAGTTTTGTCCCACCTCTTGTCCACCTAAGCGAGTTCCTATTTTCTCCACCTTAGCCCCACACAGTTTTATACCATAAAAGTCCCTGGAAGAGACAGCTTTCCAGTATCTAGCCACTCAGGTCCCCCTTCTGTCCCCGTCTCAGACAGGAGCTTTCTTTCCCTCAACAAATATATTCTTTTCATAACTTCCATTTGTTCCTAAAATTCATTCTTTGGTTTCAGAGAACACGAACTTGTCCAGGTCAGGTCGGGAGATCATTTTTCCCTATGTCATTTGGAGGTTCTCTGTATCATTCGGAGGTCACCCATCCAAGATGAGTTTTTCTCCCTGTATCAGTAGGGACATCTGATTCAATGAGGTACAGGTTGAATATCCCTTATCTGAAATTCTTGGGATAAGAAGTGTTTAGTGTAGGGCCCAAATGAGTTTTACGTCGCCATTCTGTTCTGTATGCGCTGCCTTAGGACATCAGCTAACCATGTCAGCTAAACTACTGCCTAATGAACTAATGCTGTGAACCTTTGCCCCACTAGGGCCTATAACCCTGTTCCTAAAACAAAGAGGACATAAAAACCTCAGGTGGGGTCATAAACCTCAGGCCTAGCTTGGGAAAACATTTAATCTCTGGCCTGGGGACACTCTTGTCACTTTACACAAGTAAACCCACCCGTTTTCGGAATGCAGCTAAAACCACAGAGTTAGCTAGTAGTTGCCCTTTGGCCTACCCCTCTTAGTTACCCTAAAAAAGTCATATATTCTCAAACCCCTCCTCCCTTGGTCTTCAGGCTTAAAAACCCAGCCCAGGTAGGCTCTCATCTCGGGGCTTCTCTGTTCTTGCTCGTTCAGTGAGCCCCATGCATGCCTGGAAAATAAAATCCCCTTGCTTTTGCATGAGAGGACGTCTCTTGGAGTCTTTCTTCACGTAGTGGGCTTCTCAGACCTAACATTAGGAGTTCATATTTCTTCAGCTGTTGGAATATTTGCACATACGTAATGAATAAGATATTTGGGGTTGGAACCCAAGTGTGTACAGGAAGTCTATTTATGTTTCATGTACCCATTGTACACAAAGATTGAAGTTTGTTGTTTTGTTTTTTGTTTAAATGTATTTAGGACAAGGTTTACAAGGTCTGTAGGGCCTCACTCTGTAGATCAGACTCAGAGTGATTCTCCTGTTTTCAGCCTCCCAAGCACTGGGATTACAGGCGTGTGCCACCATGCCCAGTCTCAATCGCCATCTCAGCATGCCCAGCAGTTTATGGTGCTGAGAATCGAACCCCAGATGCTGTATTCTGCGTAATCAGGCACATTAGTCCACTGAGCTAACTGGCCGGCCACTGAAGGTACTTTTTTATACAATACTTTTAGGGTACCTTTGCTCTGATTGTGACTTACCATAAGACCAGGTGTAAAATTTATCACTTGTGTCACAATGGTGTTAAAAAAAGTCTCAGATTTTGCCGGAAATTCTAGCTGCTTGGGAGTTGAGGCAGGAGGATGGCAAAATTGAGGCTAGCCTAGGAAAATTACTAACAGCAATTAAAAAAGAAGGCTAGGGAATAAGGTGAGGGACTTGAGGGGCTGGAGGACTGGCCTTTTGGCTTCCCTATCAGCTTTCTGATTTTCCAAGGAGACGGCGCGGTGTGTCTGTTTGGTGCCTCTTTTTTTCTTTTTTCTTTTTCTTTTTTTTTTTTTGTCTTTTTGAGACAGGGTCTCACTATGCAGTTCAGGCTGGCCTTAAGCTCACGTTGTAGCTCAGGCTGGTCTCGAACTCACAACAATTCTCCTGCCTCCGCCTCCCGAGTGCTGGGATTACAGGCATGCGCCACCATGCCCAGCTTGGTGCCTCTTATAGTGCCTGACTGTTTGGGAAGATCCACTACAGATAGAATTTCCTGCTTGTGCTTTGTAGATGATTGACAGGGCTGCTGCCTGAGTGACCCAGCCACACCTCCTCAGGGCTTGCAGAGGCAGTCACCACACCTCCTTTCATGGTACTGGGAGAGTCATTCAGAGTGGCTAACTTCTGTGCCTTCTGACCTCAGAGAAGCAGGGTTGATTAGTAGTCAAGAGCTTTTGTAATAGCTCAGGGATGTCTAAGAGCTTGGCCTGCTACTCGGTGAGCTGTTTCTCTTTTAGCCACAAGTAACCTTTTGTCTTCAGAATAGCCCTGACCTGCTGGGGAATCAGGACTTTTAGTCTCTGTCCCAAATTTATTTTGCAAATTTTTAATGTTAGTATAGCTGTAAAAACATCTCTGATTAGGGGTTCAACAACACAGCCAACTCAGGCTACAGATCCAAAGGAGAGTTTTCTAGAGACATAAATAAAAAAGCAGAGTGAAATAATTGAATTGGCTCACCAATTACCCAGAATTCCTTGGAGGAGATACTGTTGTCTCTGGACAGGTGCCTCGCAGGTTCCTCTGGGCCTCTTCAGTCATGAGAGCAGGAAATGAGGATTGGGCTGGCCCACCCCCTCTCTGGGAGCAGGGACAGTCAAACTTCCGGTGCAGAGTCCGGCACATCAGTTGCCACCTTTCATTCAGAGCAGGGCCCAGGAGGAAGTTGGGTGAAGTCCTGTGAGCCTGGATAATTTAGCACGACCCCATCTTAAAATAAGTAGCCAGGTATGACAATGTATACCTGTAACCCCAGCACTGAGGAGGCTGAAGCAGGAGTTCAAGGCTAGTTTTTTATACTAAGCCTCCCAAATCCACTGTGGACTGGACACAGCACATCACAGTGTGGACCACCCACATTTCAGCTACTCAGCAGTCATACAGGGTTAGTGGCCTCGAGGGTGGCCAGCTCTGGGCTTCAAAGTGTGCATCACAAAATGAGACCGATCAGAGAGGTTCGGAGACTGGTGCCAGGATACACAGCATGGTCTGACTCCACACATTCTGAATGGCATGTCTTAAGCCAGTTCTCAAATTCTAGAAAATAACATCATCACTGAGCAGTTCTTTAAAGGGAGTTCATAGCTGGGAGTGGTGGTGCCCCCTTGTAATCCCAGTGCTCAGAGGCACAGCCAAGAGCATCGTTACAAGTTCAAGGCCAGCCTGGGCTACAGAGTGAGACTGTTGTGGCAGACTAAGCGCCTGCTTAGGCAAGCGCAGGGACTGGGGTTCCATCCCCAGCACGGCATGTCACTTTGGCCCTGCCCCCAGGTACACTGAGCCGGCCACCGAGACTGGATGTGGTGCTGCATGCCTGTGATCCCAGCGCTTGGAAGGCCGAAAACAGGAGGCTCACTACAAGTCCGAGATGCATGGTGAGGCCCTGTACCAACTACATAAAATAAAATAAAACAAACAGGAAAACCCTAAAACTGAATAGGCTCAGACGCACTCCAGCTGTGCGTCAGAACCTCCTGGCCTGGGCCCAGGTGTTGAGTCCACGGCAGTGGGCTCGGATTGCAGCGGCGACGTGTTGGGCATGATCGGAGCGTGGAGACGTGGCCGTGGCAAGCCTTGAGCACCAGAGCCAAGGAAGACGTCTCCTATGTGGAAAGAGCCTGTGAAGGAGGGACGTTTGCCACTGTGGAAGTGACAGGCAAGCCCGAGGATGAGGCTCTCTGGGAGGCAACGCCGAAGGTCGTGAAGTACGTGGGGGGCAACAATGACAAGGAAATTGGCATGGGAACGACAGTGCCTATTTCCTTCACCGTGTTCCCCAATGCAGATGGCTCCTTGCAGAAGAAGTTAGAAGTCAGGAGGCCGGGGAGATGGTTCAGTGGAATAAGCGCTTCCCTGGCAAGCTCAAGGGCCTGAGTTCAATCCCCGGTTTCGACCAAAAAAAAAAAAAAAGAAAAAAAGAAAAGAAATTAAAAGTCTGGTTCCGGATTCCGAACCAATTTCAGAGCAACCCACCCCTTCCGAGTAACGAAAGCATCAAGATTGAGGGACGGGACATCACCTTCTTTTCCGTGCAGTGTGGCGGCTATGCCAAGGAAGCAGATTATCTAACTCAGGCCAGGGAGGCAGCAGCCACCTACCGGGGTGGCGTCTGCTTCTGTGTGGGATACGACCCTCCCATGAAGCCCTACGACTTCGCAATGAAGTCTGGCTGCTGCAGACTTGAGACCAGGAGCCTTCCGGAAGGGCGCTCCGTGCGCGCAGGCCCGGCAAGGGGCCGGGACTTCCCGAGTTCCAGCCCTGCGAGTCTGTCGCTGGGTGTCACTGTTCTCTGAAATAAGCGCGTTGCATATCCTGAGAGTCTTTCACTCATGGTGGGGAACAATACAGCCAATCTAGGCAGCATCCTTTGCACTGACTTAGAAAATTCTGTGACAGACAAAAAAAAAAAAAAAGCACCATTTATCTGACCCGTCTGGGTCACTGAAAACTGATGTTTTAAAAATAGCATATTTAGGGCCAGGGGTACGGCTCAGGGGACTAAACGCTTGCTTAGGTAGGTACAGGGCCAGGGTTCGATTCCTGGTCCCACAAGCCATACTGGCCCCGCCTCTGGGTGCGATGAGCTGGCCATAGAGTCTGGGCGTGGGGGCGCCTGCCTGGAATCCCAGCACTAGGGAGGTGGAAATCGGGAGGATCACTATGAGTCTGGGCTGCGTGCGTAATGAGACCCTGCACACACACACACACACACACACACACACACACACACACCCTAAAAAAAACCAAATTTGTGTTTTTGTAAGGGATTATGTGACTTGTGGAATCTTTTGTCTGTGATTCTTATAAAAGCTCTGACTAAAACAAACCAAAATTAAAAATCTTTGACTAAAAAAAACCAAAACACAACTTTATTGAGGTCTACTTTGTATCTACTAAAACACTCCCGTTTAAAGTTGAGGGGCTGGGGAGATAGCTCAGTGGAAAAAGCACTTCCTTGGCAAGTGCAAGGGCCTGAGTTCAATCCCCAGTTCCACAAAAAAAAAATAAATAAATAAATAAAGTGTACACGTTGATAAGCTGGGACCCGTGTAAACAGTCCTAGAACCATGAGGCGAAGCATTTGCATCACCTTGCAACATGGCCTGGACTGAAAGATGTTTAGACCGTGTTCATCTGCAGAGACTCTGTTCTGTTTAGCATTTCTTGTCCATGGTACCGCGTGGAGTGCACTTTTCTGAGTACATTTTAAGTGTTCATTTTGAGCAGCCTAATTATTTTGATCTAGTTACATGATTTCATGCCTCAGGATTTCATTTTATAAATTGCTGAGCAGCATTTTATTTATAGACATAGTGCAATTTGTTTACCCATCAGTCAGCATATTATTTATTTTATTTGTTATGAATTTAGGACAGGGTCTACAGGGTCTCACTGTGTAGGTTGGACTTGTAGTGATTCTCCTGTTTTCAGCCTCCCAAGTGCTGGGATCACAGGCATGGGCTACCACACCCAGTCTCCGTTACCGGCTCAGTGTGCCCCGGGGGCTGGGCTGGCACAGCAATGCTGGGGTTGAACCCCCGCCTCTGTACGCTGTCTAAGCCGGTGCTTTAGCCTGCTGAGCTATCTGGCCTACCCTAGTCAGCATTTTAGTCTCAAATGACTTTAGTATCTGAACAAGGCTGACGTGTCTTGCTATGAGCCCGAGGCTGTAAACTCACACAGCTCTACGATCCTATAGATTTATGATCCTACACCACACTCCACTTGCCATTGAGTTCTGTTGCTTGGCTACGACACTTTCATTTAGATGGACAATATTAGCTTATCTCCATGTGGAGGTTAAATGGAAGCTGTTGGTTTTTTTCCCTGCTGCGAACACAGCGGGGAGCTCTCTTCCACCCACATCTTGCCTACCCCTTATTACCCCTTGAACAGTGGACTAGAAACAAGGCCACTGCCCTGGCAGACCCTCTGGGAGCCCTTTACTTACTATGTGCTACACAAATGGCGCCCATTAGTGCCATTCTCAGGTGAGGCCGAATGTGAGACGAAGGTTGGTACAGACCCGGTACCAGGCTGGACTTCCCTGGTGGCAGGGAGAGGGTGCTGGAGACCAGCACCCTACTTATGGCTCTGT
The DNA here is from genome assembly GCA_004027165.1 of Ctenomys sociabilis. Classification (NCBI taxonomy): domain Eukaryota; kingdom Metazoa; phylum Chordata; class Mammalia; order Rodentia; family Ctenomyidae; genus Ctenomys; species Ctenomys sociabilis. Next base: position 35,675 of record PVKA01010539.1, read on the forward strand.
GAGACTGCAGCTGAACCAGCCTTGATTCTCTAAGTAACGTCTTCCTCGCTTGCAAGTTTCAGGTCAGGAAAGATACACTGCCCAACCCAGGCCAGTGGTCACTGTGCCCGGGAGAATTGCATATGAAATACTGGAACAGAGAGACTGCTTCTTCCTGTTGGATGTGAAGGAGAGAAGCTGTGAGCGCAGGA
>PVKA01010539.1:35965-64277 GCA_004027165.1 Ctenomys sociabilis
GGGAGGGCCGGGGTCATGGGGCCTCTAGTCGAGCCCAGCCTGATGTGAGCTCTAGGCTTGAAACTCCCATGACCCGAGGCAGCCCTTGCTTCTAATGCGGGGGGGGGGGGGGGCGGGGTTCCTCTGCAGTGGGACCTTGGGTCAGCAGCAGCATCACTTGGACACTTGCTACAAACCCAAATTCTTGCTGGGCCTAGTGGTGCTTGCCTGTGATCCCAGTCCTCAGAGGCTGAGGCAGGAGGATACTTGTGAGTTTGAGACCAGCCAGAGTTACAAAGTGAGCTGAAGTCCAGCTTAAACTTAATAGAACCTATCTCAGAAAGCTGAAAGAAAGAAAGAAAGAAAGAAAGAAAGAAAGAAAGAAAGAAAGAAAGAAAGAAAGAAACCCAAGTCTTTGTTTGCTTTTTAGAGGTAGAGATTGAACCAAAGCATTCATGCTGAACGACACCCCCAGACTTTCTCTCTTCCTCCCCTCTCCTCTCTTCCTTTCCCCTCATTTCCCTTCTCTGCCTCCTCCCCTTCTTTCCCCTTCACTCTCTTCCCCTCCCCTCCTCCCCCTTCTCTTCCCCTCCCCTTCCTTCCCCTCCCCTTCCTTTTCCCCTTCCCTTCCCTCCCTTCCCCTCCCTTCCTAATTTGCAGAATACCTCCCTGTCTTTTGGCTGCTCATCTAAGGCTGCTTCTACCTACACATCGACCCTACCCTCTGATGACCTTGTCACACTGTTGTGGCCCTAGAACCTACTAGACATCTGTGTGCGAGAATACCCTGCTCTGCATCCCAAAGCCACGTCCTAGGGACAGCCCTGCTGCCCTCGTGACAGGGCAGCAGCCCTGCCCAGGTGAGCGGACGTGGTAAGGACAGTGTTGTCCTCTGGTATTTGGCTCTTGGCCTCCGACTGTCACAGGGCAGCCCCAAGAAGGAGATGTGGGACAGTAGTGCTCAGAGGACAGTCGGTGACGTGACCACTTTACACCCCAACTTCATACCCTCAGAAAGGAATGCATAGCAAGCCACCAAGGACACCAGCAGTCTTATTTTGACTGATGAGGGTGGCAGAGAGGAGGGCGAGGGAGAGGCCTAGAAACAGAACAGTGTAGATGAACAGGACCCTCTGGAGCTTTTATTTTCTCCATTAAATTAGAATAATTCTGTAAAAAAGACAAGCACATCAGATGAAACTTGATTTGTTTGGACGTCCCCCAAAATAGACAGCGCAAAATGGATTCACCTATGTCCAGCTTGTCAAAGGAAAATGCACAGGGCGTGAAGGTGCTCAACGAACTACGTATGTGTGGTGCTTCTCAGAGAGCTGGGAGATGCCACTGTGAGGCTGGGGACAACGCTCTCTGCTGGGGAAGTATGAGGCGAGCTCACAAATGCTGTGAATGTTTCAATGTCAGAAAGACATTACATGTGGATGAGCCACAGCCATTGTTTGACCAATTTGCTCTCTGTGAAAGCCTGAGAGAGTTTTCTCTCCCTGTGACTCTCCTTAGGCACACTACAGATCGTAGATCGCCTTCCTCTGTGGCCTCATCATCTCTTTGATCAGAAAATTTGGGGCACAGCTGAGGTGCATGATGTTACAGTACAGGTTCTCTTATGTCCTGGGTCCTCACTGACCTTGAAAGGCTAGGGCCAAAATGTGGGCTGCCTTGTAGCCCTTTTTTTTTTTTTCCTCTGATTTTTGGTCTGCCAACTTGGATTGTTAACTCTCCAGAAGAGAAGCTCAATGATATTATTACCCTATAACATCAGCAGTTGAGCTTGACCTCACTCACTATCTGTCTGAATGAATATCAAACATCTTAGACACAGCATGGAACAGATATTTTCTATCAAGTATTGATATGTTAAACTTTAGGTCCTTACAGAATGTGAAGAAAAAATATTTTAAAAATAGGAATAAACAATTACATATACAAACTGTGGTACAGGGTTTCAGGGTAAATCCTGAGAGGATTTGACTGACCTTGTCAGATACAAAAGTTACATTTCTTGTTATACAGGTCTTGCTATATCTTGGTCTTAACCATTGAGCCGAAAAGTATAAAAATGAGGTATAAAAAGTAAAGCCATATTAATATACTGAGCTGTAAAAGGTTCAAGCCAACAACTTCTGACATTGCCAGTCCTACAGATAACCCACTACTATTACGGACTGCTGGACTATATTGGATTATTTTACTGAATTCATGCACCTATAGTATTTAGACACCAATGGAATATACATTTCTGGCAGGACTAAACAAAAAAAGGGGATATAAAGGAAGGACCATTTTGTATATGTATATACAAAATAGGATAGATATACCGCTACTTTCTCTTACTTCAAGGAGAAGAAAGATTTGTACTAATAGTGTTTGGGCAGGATATCATCTTGCATCTTGTGCTATGCATCTTGTACTATAAAGAACCACTATGAAGACAACAATATGTGGGTCATATTGTTGTGTATTAATTACTGAAACTGTCCTACTAATGAGTTTTGAAACTGTCTCATTGCTATTTGTTTCTCAATAAAATTAATAAAAAATACATTACAGTAAGAGAGAGAGAGAGAGAGAGAGAGAGAGAGAGAGAGAGAGAGAGAGAGATAGAGATTGCCACTGAGTGCTTCATGTGGCTGCCTCATGGGAAGGGGTAAGGAGGATGGGCAGAGCCGGACAGGCAGGACCCATGCTCTGGCCGGGGTGGGCTGCTTGCTCTCTTCACATACAGGGAGAAAACTAGGTTTAAAGGGGAGATTAGCCGGGCGTGGTGGCGCATGCCTGTAATCCCAGCACTCGGGAGGCTGAGGCAGGAGGATTGTTGTGAGTTCGAGACCAGCCTGAGCTACAAAGTGAGCTTAAAGCCAGCCTGAACTGCATAGTGAGACCCTGTCTCAAAAAGACAAAAAACAACAACAACAACAAAAAAAAAAAAAATAAAGGGGAGATTAACAGCTCCTCGGTCTTGTGTCTGCTCCCAGCCTATTTAAGAGGCAGAACACTCCCTGTTGTGGAATGTTTTGGACAGTAAACAAACTTAACAGCCTTCATAACTATGGGGCACAGAAGAATGTAGGTAAGGTGGGTGAGGGTCCCTGGCCCCTCTTGGGGGTGACTTCCTTAGGCTCTGTCCAGTGACAGGAACAGATCCTCCTGATCGTGAATCCTACATTTGCTAAGGCAGCATGAGCTCTTGGGTAGGCTGCTGATCTTCTTAATGTCACTTCCAGGGTCTGTGAAATGAGGGACAGCAGTAGGTTCTACCCTCTAACGCTGTTTGGACATGGAGTGTGATTGGAGGTTAAGATGCAGACTGTTATCATGGGTGGTGGAGACAGGATTCCAGGTGAAATTTCATCTTGTGCGTGATGAACAATAATTAGGGCATGAAATGGGAAGGGAAAAACGCAGCCAGGTTTAATGACATTTAGTGACATAAAGTACACTCAGAGGAAGTGAGTTCATGCTGGCAGAACGGAAAATGTCATGAGTGCTCGAAGGCAGTGGCTTGAACCTTTGAAATGTTGCACCTGGCCTAGGGTCCTTCCACTGGGTCTTCGCAGAACATAACGGACCCCGACAGGCTGCTGTGTCGGGTCAGCGTTCCCACGCTCCCACAATTCTCTCTGTCACCATTGGTTCCCACGCTCCCACAATTCTCTCTGTCACCATTGGTTGTATGAGATGCAGTCCACATGTAGGAACCTGTGGTGAGCTCTAAGGGGAAAAAAGCCACTGTGGATCATGCCAGGCAGTCTGGCACTCATCATCCTGGTTTGGAAGATTGCAGGGGTCTTGGTTATTATTGTCTCTGCCTCTAGGTCGCGGGCCTCAGGACAAGGGTCTGGGAGGTTGGCACTGGGGTGCTGCTCAGGTTGAGTAGAGTAAGAGGGCAGGGCTCTCCGTGACCCACAGCGAGAGTGGGCGGAGACCAGCTGAGACCACAAGGCTTGAGTACAGGCAACCTGGCGTGGGATTTATTGTGCTTGGTTGTAGGGAGACAGAAGACAAAAAGACCTACTGTAGGGAACAGAGAAGCGTGCCCCTTCACAGGGGATGGAAAGAAAGCAGGGGATGTTAGGTGGGAAGATTTATTTATTTATTTATTTTACATACTTATAAAGTACAGGGTCTTACTGCACAGATCGGACTCGTAGTGATCCTCCTGTTCTCAGCCTTCTCAAGCACTGGGATTACAGGCATGAGCCACCAGCTCCAGTCTCAGTCGCAGTCTCACTGTGACCCTGGGGTGACAATGGCACCTCAGGCCAGGGATCGAGCTGCAGTCCCTGTGTCTGCCTAAGCAGGCGCTTTAGTCTGATGAGCTATCTGGTCAGCCCATAGGTGGGAAGGTTTTAATAAACATCTGTGGTCAAAGTTCTATGGCTGTCCTGCACCGCAGGGGGCAGAACCCTTTAAGGATCAGACATAAGTTTTCAGGTGTCTCCGGACGTTCCCAGATATCCCGGGACGGACCTCCCCAGCGCTTTATCCTATCCCCTTCACAGCATCCTGGGCATGCCAGTGACAGCGGTGGTGCAGAACGGAGTTCCCTGCTGAGGGCGGGGCTTCTGCTAGCGATCAGGTCGATCAGGGAGGGGCTGGGAGAGTCAGGTCTGATTGGAGCCCTGGAATCTCACAGCCCCTGCTTGTGCTATCTCTATGAGAGCTGCCTTCCACTCCCCCAAAGCTGGAGACAGAATTTTGATGAATGTAAAAGGCTTACTTAGTGCAAGCTCTGCGGGAGGCAGGCAGGTCTCTTCGTTACTCCAGATCTTGCACCCCCTGGCCCCCCACAGCCTCAGGTTTTGTTGTTTGAGGTACCAGGGATTGAACTCAGGACACTTGCCAGGCAGGCACTTACTCTACTGAGCTATCTCCCAGGCCCAGGCTCAGGTTTTTATTGTGTCAGGGCAGGATGAGCAGCTAACCCGGACTGAACACCCCACAGCAGTGACGAATTATAAGGATGGAGTTTAAGAGAAGAAGATGCTTTGTTTGTGGAGGAACCACGTAGACAGGAGCAAGTTGCCTTGAGAGAGTGCAGGGTGTCGGCTGGGAAAAGGTGGATGTGGATGGGCCTTTGTCCCTGCTTTCTTTTATTAGGAGTAGAGACCCTTCCTCCCAGGTGGATTCCTGGAACCTGTCACAGTCTGATTGGCTCCGGGGCTATCTTTGGATGGGTCCTGTGTTATAAGACCCTACCTGAGGCCTCCATTGCTTGCGTGCACATTCCTTTCAGTGGACTGTGTTGGACTCTCTCCTCTCCTTTTGTCCTTGTCAGGACCTCGTCTCTAGGATTTATAGGTTTTTTAGGAGAAGTCTTCTGGAAAAGGCAGCTTGCAGTTAGTGATTAAGGAAAGGGATGTGTCTCTATCTAATGCAGTGATAGAGCGACGTTAGAGTGAAAATACATGTGTGTGGGTTTATTTATTTTATTTATTTATTTATTTATTTATTTATTTATTTATTTATTTTGTCTTTTTGAGACAGGGTCTCACTGTGCAGTTCAGGCTGGCCTTAAGCTCACTTTGTAGCTTAGGCTGGTCTCGAACTCACAACAATCCTCCTGCCTCAGCCTTCTTCCCCTAGTGCTGGGATTACAGGCCTGCGCCACCACGCCCGGCTCCTGCGCCACCACGCCCGGCTGGGTTTATTTTTATATGCTAAATAAGAATTTAGAGCCGGGCGTGGTGGCGCACGCCTGTAATCCCAGCACTCGGGAGGCTGAGGCAGGAGGATTGGTATGAGTTCGAGACCAGCCTGAGCTACAAAGTGAGCTTAAGGCCAGCCTGAACTGCATAGTGAGACCCTGTCTCAAAAAGACAAAAAAAAATAAAATAAAATAAATAAATAAATAAGAATTTATTTTTAAGTTAGGCAGCTGCCACTGGCCTTCTCTGGATTTTCTTTCTTTCTTTGTTTTTCACTTATGTATTTGGTACAGGGTCTCACTATGCAGCTCAGACTCACAGTGATCATCCTGTTTTCAGCCTCCCCAGCGCTGAGATTGCAGGCCTGCCCCACTGCGCCGGACTGGGTTGCTAGCTCAGTGCACTGTGGGAATGGGGCCTACGAGCACCCAGGAACAGGGATCGAAACCCCATCCCTGTGCTTGCTCTGCCTATCTGGCCTTCCTCTGGTTAATCTCCACAGTGAAGAGCATTTCTTTCTTTCTTTCTTTCTTTCTTTCTTTCTTTCTTTCTTTCTTTCTCTCTTTCTTTCTCTCTTTCTTTCTCTCTTTCTTTCTCTCTTTCTCTCTCTCTTTCTCTCTCTCTTTCTCTCTCTCTTTCTCTCTTTCTCTCTTTCTCTCTTTCTCTCTTTCTCTCTTTCTTTCTTTCTTTCTTTCTTTCTTTCTTTCTTTCTTTCTTTCTTTCTTTCTTTCTTTCTTTCTTGTGGAACGGGGGGTTGAACTCAGGTCCTTGCGCTTGCCAGGGAAGCGCTTATTCCACTGAGCCATCTCTCCGGCCCCCTGGAGAGCATTTCTTGCGTGGCTGTGAATTCTCATACTAATTTTACTATCTCTTGCCTTTCTAGATCTAGTGTATCTTTGTCTCTGTCTCTCTACCTCTGTCCTTTTAACTGCTCTTAAAGGAATTCCTCTAGCAAAGTTTAACTCCTTTTTTTTTTTTTTTTTCTGGACTGGGGATCGAACGCAGACCTTGTGCTTGCCAGGCAGGCCTTTTTGCCGTTCACTGCTGTAGCTGGGGTTAGCTAGCAAATCTAATTACAGAGGCAAAATGGTTTCCAGTAAGATTTTCTATTAATTTCTTTAATAAAGCCTAATGTAGCCCTCTTATCTTCCTGCCTCCAGATCTCTTTCCTTACTGTTATGGGTCACTCAGCATAGAAACTAGATAGGCCAAATTGGAATTTAATTAAGAGCTTTTAATTACTGAGCTTAGGGCCATCGGTTAGTTCTCATGTAGGAGAAGACTGATGGATGATGTATGCAGGGACCAAGGAGCTTTGTAAAGCAAAAAACCTCATCCAGTTTGGCAAATAAATTAATCATCTAACACGGACAGAACAGCACCTTTAGGGACAGCGTGACCATTACTCAACATACACTCTTTTGGGGAACATTGTTCGGTTTCTGTTTAACATACATCTGCATTGCTGTGGTCTTGACTACCTCAGCGACGCTTTCCAGTTGGTTGGCAATATATTAGTTATTTTGTATGTTAGAACCATTTCGACCTTTTGTTTTGTAGGTCTATTCTGGGAACTCTCGGTCTATTGATTTAGCTGACGGTGCACCAAGCCTCCTTGCGGTCTTACAAGGAAGCAGGGTCACAGGAAGTTGAGCAGAGTAATTTTTTCACGTTAGTTTAACATTAACTCATTACACCTACGGGAGGTAATGGAGGGAGAAATTCCTGCACGGAGCAGGGGACGCCTTTAGAATGTGTTGCTCCATTTAGTGGCTGGGTTTGGCTCCCTGCCTGCCTCCCAGAAAAGGGAAACTGGACCTTGATCTCTGGCCTCTTTTCCAGATGGTGAATCTGTGCTTGCGTAGGAGCGATGGGGAAGGCCGCCCCAGAGGCTTCTCTTAGAGATGAGGACACAGAAAGAAATTATAGAGTATAAGAGGAACAGTTAAAGGACCATATAAGAAAAGAGGTTTGTGAAGCGAGGGAGGGAGAGCTATTAAAAAGGGGTTTCCTTTCAAAGATTGTGTTATACCATTACATTATTTAAAATTAAAAAAAAACCAAAGGGTGTTTTTTTTCCCTTCAAGACAGATCGGTTACATCTGCACTCCTGGAATAGTGGCCTGCGCAGGCGGCCAGCGCTCTACACAGGTGGCTGTGGCTGTGAGAAGGTACCTCTCTGAGTCTCTGTTTTCACCTCTGTTGTGTTGATGGGATGAAATTGGACGGTTGAAGCACAGTAGGTGTTAACCAGATGTTCAAAAGCAGAATCGTTGTTGTTGTTATTATTATTGGTACTGGGAATCGAACTCATGACCTTGCACTTGCCAGGCAGGTGCTGTGCCACTGAGCTATATCCCCGGCTCCCCAAAGCAGAATTATTGGCACTTCCTTTACCTCCAGGGGCTACCAGAGCCACTCGTACCAGCTTGGTGGGAAGTTAACTATCCCTGAACGCCAGGATAGTTGTAACTATCCCCTTGCTAGCTGAAAATTGGCCATGGTGGTTTACACTCCAAAAAGAGGCAAATATTACACATCACAGCGTGTAAATTTTTTGCAGAGCTAATTGAACAACCCCTGCTCCTATGTTCCCAGATTGTTGTTGTTGTTGTTCCAATTTCTTTGCTGAGACCCACAGCAGTCTCTTCCGACCATCTCCTAGGCGTTCATGTGCAGGCCTGAGATGGGGGGCGGGGAGATGGGCCAGTGGGCGTGGCCTGTCAATCACGGGGAGCCAGACAATTTGCACACGACCCAGTTCCCAAGCCCCGCACCTGGGACCAATCAGAAAGAGCTATCTTCAATTTTTCATCTATATCTGGTACGAAATCAAGCAGGGCTTTGATAGGACAGCCTAGGGCTGACGTCAGATGGAGGAAGTGGGAGATACAAGAGACCTCCCCCGCCCTCCGCCCCCCCCCACCGCCATATAAGTTGTAGCTGTTGTGGACTTTCTCAGGGGCCTGCTTTCACTCTGCAGAGTGTATTTCTTTTCCCACCTTTAATAAATGGAAATCTTCACTTGCCCAATTCTTTGTTCAGGACTCTTCAGGAACCCTGAACTGGTAACAGACCCACTGGCCTCTCCAGCCCCAGCCTGGTGCTCGACTTTGGCATTTGAACCTTGCCCAGCGTCCGAAGCCTTCTCAGTGTCCCCACCTGTCACTCATCCTGTCATCCTTAACTCTCCCTATGTCCCCCCCCAGCGTCATCCCCAACTCCTTTCACACTCAACAAATTAGCTTTACCTCCAGAATATGCCCCAAATCTAACCACTTGCTAATTTTTGTTTGCTTTGTAACAGCATTTGGAGATAAAATTAACATATAATAATAGGGCTAGCCAAATAGCTCAGCAGATTAAAGCACTTACCGCAGGCGAGGGGGGGATGGGAGGGATGGGGGGGCGGGGGACCGCCCTGAGAGGGCAATTGAGACGGCCATGCGGCATGAACCTGTAATCCCAGCTCTTCCGAGGCTGTAAACAGGCAGATCACTAGGAGATCTAGTAGTGAGACCCTAAACATCCTGTAGACCCTTCCCTAAAATACAAAAAACAAAAAGCAAAATCAAACAACATATAATAAGCTCCATATGTTTAAAAATGTATTAAAATAATAAAACCAAGTAGAATTTAATAAATAAAATTTAATTATATTTCTTATCACGATAAAATACACATAATATAAAATTTACCATGTTAGCTACTTTAGGTGCATAGCTCAATGGTTTATATGTTTTTGTTTTGCGTTTTTCCTGATACCAGGAATTGAACTTAGGACCTTGCTCTTGCCAGGCAGGTGCTGTGCCTGCTGAGCTACATCCCCAGCAAGATTCACCCATGTTGCATGCATCCATTCCTGTGTCGGAGGGGAAGACTGCAGGCCCTTTTTAACCAAGTTTAAGCTGTAACAGGGACAGCAAGAATAGTTCTTGGGCTTGGTGTCTCTGGAATGTGCTACCTAGTTAATCTCATCTGATGTGTTGACATCATAAATCTGAGAACTTTGGCAGAAAGTAGGGTAGTGACAGAGTTTAAAGGAACATGTAAAACAGGCCAGTGTAACCCAATTTTGGCAGCGAGCAATGAGTAGTTACATTGTTTTTAAGGCAGATGTAAAACAGACTAGTAACAGCAAATCCAACCCAATGTGTATGAAAGGAAACTAATTTGTCTGTGAGACTAGCTCTGTGGAGGTGATATTAAGCGCATGCTAAGGCTCCCTTGCCATCACTGAGTGAGGCCAAATACCAGTGTTGTAGGCAGTGGAGTTAGATAGAAATGTGCTAGGCAGTCAGGCAGGGCCAGGCCCTCAAGGAGACAGGAGGACTTTGCCACTTGGAAGAGGCAGACACTCCCTATGGCCACACCTCAAGACCAAGACAAGAAGAGAAAACACAGCTACATACTGCCCTAAGAATGGGCATCAAGGATTGATATTCTAAATAGGTATCAATCACTTTAAAAGACCTAAATGAGTCACTAGCCCAACCCCCGAGAGGAAGAGACCCTGTCCCATATTCATGCCCGCTTGCTACGCGACTGGCTTCCCTATTTGTTCCTGATGGTGCTTGTAATCTCATTGGTTAGCCATGGTTTTGCCCCACCTCTTGTCCACCTAAACGAGTTCCCATGTCTTTACCACCTTAGACCCGCCTCACCACATGGTTTTCCTCTATAAAAGTCCCTGGAAGAGACAGCTTCCGGGGGAACTACCCACTCGGGCCCTCCTCCTGTCCCTTTCTCGGACAGGAGCTTTTTTTCTCTCAATAAATCTATTCTGCTTATAACCTCCGTTTGTTCCTAAAATTCATTCTTCAGTTTTAGAGAACATGAACTCATACAGGTCGGGTCCAGAGATCGTTTTTTCCTGTGTCATTTGGAGGTTCAGCTTATCGTTTGGAGGTCACCCACCTGAGATCAGTTTTTCTCCCTGTATCACCAGGAGCTACATGCAACTTGGTGATGTCTTTAGAACTTCTCAGGGGCACATGAGGAACTGTAGAAATTGTGAATGCAGACTGGAAGAATTAATACCTATTTGGGCCAAGCACACTAAAGTGCTTAGGCAGGCACAGGGACCGGGGTTGGATCTCTGCTGTGCTGTGCCAGCCCCGTGTGGCGTGTGCTGTAATCCCAGTGCTTGGGAGGCTAAAAGCAGAAGGATCACTATGAGTCCGATCTGTGTAGTGAGACCCTGTAGACCTTGTACTAAACACACACACACACACACACACACACACACACACACACACACAATGCCTACAGGTCAGAACCTACATTTCTGTAATAAAGGCAAGATTGTCTCCTACACAAATGGGGTCTCACACATGTCCTCCTGTGTTTGTCTGCTTCTTTTGCTCAGGACAATTATTTTTTAAGTTAATTTTTTTTGTTGTTTTTTGTTTTATTAATTCAGTGTCTTACTGCGCAGCTTGGACTTGTAGTGATCCTCCCATCTCAGCCTCGCCAGTGCTGGGATTATAGACATGCACCACCACACCCAGCTTTAGGGCAGCATGGCATGCAGTACTGGGGATCGAACTTGGGACCTTGCGTTTGCCACACAGGCACTTAGACTGCCAAGCTATCTCCCCAGCTCTGTCAGCATGATTGTTTTGAGATTCATCCGCTTCGTCGAGTTCCCAGGGGCTCGTGGCTTTCCACTGCACGCATTCCCTGCAGTTTTGTGTGCCTTGGCCTCTGTCGCTCGCCTTAGGAAACTGGAATATCTCTGAGCGACTGCTTCACTTCCAGTTTGGGTCATTGCAGTGGCCTGCTCACTGGTCCTCTCGCCCTTGCCCTGGGTCCCCTGTGGACTTGGTCTGCAGGGAATCTGTGAATCCCAAGGCCCTATCGTGCCTCTTCCCTGGCTGAGGCCTCTGGGCAGTCACTGCCTTGGCCCCTCCCTCAGGTCTCTGCTCAGCACCTCCTCCTCAGAGAGCCTCTCCGGAGCTCTGCTGCTCCCAGCGCATCCTGGCCCCACCCCGCCTTCTTCCTCTTTGCTCCAGCCCTGGCTGCTGATAACCTGCTCATCTGCCTTGCTGGCTGTCTGTCTGTCTCCCCACTCTGTGTCAGCTCCTGGGGTAGGGACTGCCCCCGACACCCCGCACGGCAGGTGGCTTGTAGTAGGTGCTCAGTCAATGGCTCTGAACTGGGTGAGCCTGACTGACGTCCCGGTTCGGCAGCTCCATCCTAAGCACCCCCAAATCTTCTCAGCCTTCTCTTTCCTGGTGATGACTTCTCTGGCTCTCCTAAATGTGCCCCTGTGGGGCTGCTTTGCTGCTTCCTCCTCTGTGTTTCTTTATTAACACCCTGCTGTCTCATCCTGTGGACCACACGGCCTAGAAGCGTAGCAGGCTGCAGAGAGAGTATCCATTGCCGGCCCCCCGATGGTGTGGCTGACTGCCCGTCACATAACGTTAGCTTAGGAAGGGAGAATTGTAACTCAAAGTCTTGTTTCTGCTAAATGAATATTGCTTTCACACTATCAGAAAGTTGAAGCCAGAAGTAGTGGCGCATACCTGTAATCCCAACACTCGAGAGGGTGAGGCAAGAGGATTGTTGGGAGTTCTAGACCAGCCTGGGCTACAAAGTGAGCTGAAGGCCAGACTGATCTGTACTGTGAGACCCTGCCTCAAAAAAAGATGAGGAGGAGGAAGAGGAGGAGGAGGAGGAGGAGGAAGTGGTGGTCCATGACGGATGACAGCCCCTCTCTGTCCCTTTCTGTAAAAGGAGGGCCATGGATGGAAAAATGCACATGAAATACAGTACTGGCCAATTTTTTTGGGAAGGTGCATGGGGGGTGGGTGGGAATGTACTGTGGATGAGCGATCATCTAGGCAGGTGTCAATCTCAGCTGGGTTCTGGTTCCAGGTCTACTCAACTCCACCTTTCCCAGGGGCCCCACGGGCTACCTGTATTATGGTCTCCATCATAAACCACTCCAGAGCTTAGGGATGTAAGACAATAGAACAGTTGCTTGGAGTCTGGACTTAGCCTAGCCATGCGTCTTCCCTCAGAAGGATGTGGGCGGGGCTGCAGGGTCGTGCGCATGCTCAGTGTGCAGTGGTGCAGGCAGGGCCCCCCAGGTCCCAGTCGCTCTGATGGTGCTGGGTGTTGGCAGGGAGCTTCCACCAGGGTAAGGGATTCAAGAGAGTAGGAGAGAGGGCTGACTTGGGGGCAATGATTCTTGCCACCTAATCTCAGAAGGCGCACCTACCATTTTCTGCTGTATTTTATTCATCAGGAGGAAGTCGTTTGGAACTGGGTGTTGTGGTGCATGCCTGAGGCAGGTAGTTGGCTGTAAGTTCTAGGCCAGCCTGGGCTACATAGCAGGATCATCTGGGGGGGGGGACCGAAACCCCAAACAAACAGCTGATAAAACCTTCAATCCCCTCCCCAAAAAGAAATAAACAAAAAAGTGAGTCATTCGATACAAGCCACCCCCAAAGGGAGAGAATTACATATGGGCCCAGCCACTGGGAGGCAGGAATCACTGTTTCCTGTAATTTCCTGTAAAGGAATTGCAATACGTGTTTAATTTCCAGTAATTTACTCAGCAAAACTCACGTGGGTGCCGATGATCCCTAGGTGTCTGTAAGAGCTAAATTCCCCAGGAATGAACTTCCCAAAGTGAATCTGTATAAAAACATTTTTTCTTTTCTTTTTCCCTCAAGTGATTGGGATTCCCTGGTATTTGAATTAAATCAGCCTGGCAACAGGGGAAAAAATGGGACTTTCCAAGTGACACATTATCCTGTCACTTCCTTGTGAAGTTTTCTCTGTAAACTAAAATATTCCAGGTGAGTTTTTCTCTCTTTTTTTTTTTTTCTTCTCCAGATTGCAGTAAAGCCCAGCGCTGTTTTCACTTTCCTTTCCTTGCTGTGGGAGGGCAACTGCTCAGAGAAGAGCTCTTATTTCCTAGGTAGAGGCGCCACCTACTGGGACACTATGGAATTGCATCCTCCTTTTGGTATGCAATGGAGACAGAAGCTGACCATTTCTGAAATGTACTACCGGACATTGTCCACGGGCAAAGCCATAGGCATTGCATACATGGGAAATTTAAGAAAGATTCAAGGTTAATTCACACGGCCCACAATTTCCACTTTATTTTACTTTTATTACTAAAGAATAGTTTCAGAAGTGTGGGCCCACAATTTCTATCTTTCTGCATATTCAAAAAAAAAAAAAAATCCCAGCATTGGGAGGCTGAGGCAGGAGAATCACTGCGAACTTGAGGCCAGACTGACTGCAGTTAATTCAAGGCCAGCATGAGCTGCATAGTGAGATTCTGACTTAAAAAAACTGTTTTCTTCCATATGTTTTCAAGACTTTGCTATTGGTGTGTGTGTGTGTGTGTGTGTGTGTATCTGTGTATCTCATCATGTAGCTCGGGCTCAAAGTAATCGTCCTGTTTTCAGGCTCCCTAGTGCTGCGATTACAGGCACGCACCACCATGCCTGGACTCTATCACTGGCTCAGCACTCCCGGAGACAGGGCCTGTGCAACATGTGGTCCCAGGGCTCGAACCCTAGCCCCTGCACTTACTTAAGCAAGCACTTAGTCTGCTGAGCTATCTCGCTGGCCCTTGCTATTGTTTTTTGAGGCAGGGCCTCACTATGCAGCCTCATGGTGACTCTCTTGCCTCAGTTTCCTGAGTGCTGGGGTTACAGGTGAGTACCACCATACCCACTCAGATTGTTTTAATTGTTCCTGGTTTCCTAGTTTAATGATGCCTCTGGGCATGGATTTCTTTGGAAAGAGTGGCTGGTGAGGGTAAGACACATGTGCCTGTGTTTTTCCAGGAAAGAGCTGCAGCTTCATGCAGCTCCACACAATCGTTTCCCACCTGATGCTACGGCTGTTAGCAGTCAGTGGCTTCTGCAGAGTTGTTGGAGGTGGCTGGGGGACTTGGGAGCTCACAGCTGGCTGGTTGAGCTCGAACCACTGTACAATCTAAAAGGACTTTCAACTGCCCTGAAATTATTTGTCCCCTGTGTGATTCCATTACTTGGTCCTGGGGGTTGTGGAGGTTCTTAGTGGCTGCAAGGCCTTCAGAACACAGAGGAGTGGGTATGAAGGGCGGCTGTGGCCATGGCTCTGGTCTGAATCCTGTTTCTTCCCCTTTGAGCCAAGCAGCTGGGAAGAGACCTCACACCCTTGAGCCTCTGATTCTGCCTGTGTGCTGTAAGGAGGAGGAAGACCTTCAGTTAATTTGAAGTCAGTAACCTGCACAGTGCAGGTTGTCATGTCTTCATTCAAATAACTTTTTATGCCGATGGCGTGCCAGGGACTGGTCTAGGCTTTGAGGAGCCGGTGGGAAATTAAAATTAAACAAACAGGAATCCCTGCCCTCATGGAGCTTCTGTCTGTGGAAAGCAGACAGAACAAATACTGGGCAATAGAAAGCACGGTGGCTGATTATGCTTTGGAGAGAGATAAATACACCTGAGAGAGATGCAGACCCAGAGAACGCCCTTGACCCAGGGCTGCTCTGAGGGGGTGCCATCTGAACAGGAGTGAGTGAGAGGACACTTTGGAGCAGATAGAAAAGCAGGAGCCATGGCCCCAAGGCAGAACTGCGCCCCCAGTGTGTGCAAACCCGCTGCAGAACAGTGGAGCTGGAGTGGAGGGGAAGGGGGGGGGTCTGGGTGGTGTGGGCAAAGGGCGTTGGGGTGGAGTCGTGTGGGGTCTCGGGCCACTGTGGGACCAGGCTTTTCCTCTGAGGGACAGAGAAGCACTGAAAATCTGCGCAGAGGAGGAGGAAGACAAGCTGCTTCGGTGCTAATAGGAGGCCAGGGGCAGCGAACAAGGCGGCCGCTGCTCCAGTCCAGGTAGGAGGAGGTGCTGTTCCTGGAGGAAGGGTCTGAGGGTCGGACCCAGGATGTGCTGGAGGGTGAGAAAAGCTGGCGTCTCGGTAAACGTGTTCCTGTCCTCTCTGACCGAAACTCTAGGTTGCGATTTTGCTGTGTTCTCTTGGCTCAGAGGCTCCCGCCTCCAGGGGCGCTGCAGGCCTCCTGCTTGCCTGACTCCAGAACCTTTGTCCCTCGATCCAGAGCCAGCCGGCTCTGATCTCGCTTCATATTTACAGGCTGCTCGGGGTGAGCTTGGCACCCAGCCTGGTCCTGGGTCACTGGCCATTATTGTTCTGTTCTCAGCATTGCTGCTGGCATCACCGTTTTAGTTCCTGGTTCTCAGGGATCGAATACCCTCTCTCTGCGCTGGCTTGAAAGGGAGAGTGAGACCCGGGGTGGAGTGGGGAGGTGAGGCCAAAGTCCCTCCGCTGTTGCTGCCCTGTCCCACTGGGAAGCCGCTGTCAGCCGTCGCTATAGTTTGAGTGCCTTTGTCGAAGGGTGGGAGGTGGCAGGGCTACAGCTGGAGTGGAGACCGCGTCTGCGTGGGGAATCTGGGAGCTGGACAGCTTGGCACGCTGCGGCCAGTACCACGACCCAGGGGCTTGGCTAACTTGTGGACCTGCTGGTGGGCAGCTGCTACTGCGTGAGTGGAGGCTGCTGCATTTTCACTTGGCAGTCGTGTGTGTGTGTGTGTGTGTGTGTGTGTGTGTGTGTATGTACAGAGAGGCAGAAAGAGAAATACAGACAGAATTAAAGACAGATGCAAAAGAGATACAAACAGGGTAGAGAAAGTGAGAGATAAAGATAGAGAGAGACAGACAGAGAGAGAGACAGAGACAGAGAGACAGAGAGGGGCAGAGGCAGAGATCTAGAGATCCAGAAAAAGAGGAGTGAAAAGTAAAGTTTCTACTGTATCAGAAGAAAAAGCAGGATGAGAGAGAGAGTGTGGTGGTGCACACCTGTAATCCCAGTACTCAGGAGACTGAGGCAGGAAGATCTCTGAATTCAAGGCCAGCCTGAACTGCATAGTGAGTCCTTGTTTCCCAAAGAGGTAGCAGAGCTGGGACCAAACCCAGACTGTTGCTATAAGCTTAGATGGTGGCTCTGAACACCAATGACAGTGGGGAAATACAGACTGTGCTGCGTTTCAATCACTGTGCTGAAAACAGTGATTGAACCCTGACTGCGAGGCCTTTTAAGACGTCACGTCTGACGTGTCAGTCACCCCTCGCAACCACCCAGTGAGCTAAGCTCTCCTATCATCCCCATTCGCAGTTGGAGTCATGGAGGCTCACAGAGAGAGAGAGAGAGAGATCTTGCCCACGACGATGGGGCAGCACGCATGAAGGCCCGTGCTTGTTCCAGGGGGCCACTGCCCTGCACCACTAAGTGGCAGGAGAGAGGAGCAGGCTTGGCCCAAATGGGAGTCTTTCTGGAGGTAGAGAGGGGTGTGGTGGCTTCCCCGGATGGGGTCATGGAGAGCTAAGGGGTGGCCAGCTCAGCTGCATGTGAGCATGCCTGCTGGGGCTTCACGTCCAGCCTCCAGGACTGTGCAGGATGACCATGTAGGGAAGTGGGAACTGTTCCTTCTTCCCCTCTGCGTTCTGTCCCACGCACAGCAAATACCCTGACAGCAAGCCTGAGGAAGTAAGGAAGGCTGATCTCTCCCACTGGCAGCTCCTGTTTACCAGGTTTGGCTCTGTGCCCGTGCCTGGGTTGATAGAAGGAGTTGCGCTGTACTTGTCTGAGAGGGTGGTCTTTAGGGCCACGAAGGCCAGGGTCAGATTCAGTTCCTGCTACATGAGGTGGTCTTGGCCTCTCTGACCACCTGTTTTCTTTGATGCGGGTTTGGGAAAACTGCCATGCGTGTCCGGGAGAGGAAAAAGTGCCTGAGGAGTGTCCTCTGGCCGCCGCCCTGGTGAGGCTTGCCAGCATTATGATCCATCCGGCAGCTTTAGAATGCAGGTGGTCTTAGGCCCACTTTATGGCTCACTTTACGGACTTGAAACTCTGGAGGATTAAAGACCCATCCCAAGTCACCCGGCCAGAAGGACTGGACAGGACAAGTCTTAAGCATGGACTGCGCACCTGTACTCTCTGTCCTCTCTCCACGTTTGGGAACTGTAACTGTCCCTCCTAATTCACCGCTGCTCACCTGCTGCTCCCTGAACACCACTTCTCTCTCCTTCCAGCTTCATTTTTGACCTTCTGGAAGCTTCCAGCTGCAGCCCAGCTTGCCGCGCAGGCCAGGTCACCTAACACCCAAAGTGAGGATACTCGCTGTGTTTGGGGCCCCTGAGCACTCCAGACTTGTGGAATATTTGGAGGGTGGGCATGGAAATCCTGCCTTTCATTCTGGTGTCTGCTTCCCCAGAGATCTACCATCTATCTGGGTTCCACACCCCAAGTCCCAAGAGGATGACCCTGTTTGGCCCAGCCAAGGCCTAACAATGAGTGGTCTGGTCCATTTTATTGGGGACAGCAGCAAAAGGATGGACTGTAGCTGCCATGGCAGTGGGAGGGCGGGAAAGCTGCACCGTGGGCAGGGGACCTTGGCTGACATTGTCGTGGTGAGCTTGATCCTCTTTGATGGTGACATTGATGGACCCCAGGCCCTCTGCTTGACTTGCACAGGGGCCTTGAGAGGGGAGGTAAGTTTCCCAAGATCACCTAGACCAAGCAGAAGGTCCAGCCTGTGAGCCCAGGTGTTCTGGCTCCAGAGCACCCTCCGGTCATCCCAGGGTCTTCCTGTCTCTCTGGATCCCTTTCCTACTACGTCTGGCTGATCTTCCACGATCCAGGTCTCTGCTTCTGTTTCTCTCTCTTGCTTTCCCCCTTTGCAGCCCTGCTGGTCAAGCCCACCATTTCCACCAGCCAGGGCGTTGCCACAGAGCACAGGGGAATGGTGACCTTCCACTGCAGCACCCCAGATATCAACGTCTTCATCTACTGGGTCTTCAACAACGTCCCCCTCGTGTTTGATGAGCGCATGCAGCTGTCTGCAGATGGCAGGAAGCTCACCATCCTCACTGTCCAGCGGGAGGATGCAGGGTCTTACCAGTGCGAGGCCCGGAGTGCAGCAGAGGTCCAGAGCAGTGACATCACCCCCAGGAGGTGAACTGTGAGTCTCCGCCCATTCTCCCAAACCACCTCCCTGGTGCCTTGTGCAGGCTTACAGCTGCGAATCCATTTAAACCCAGACTTGCTTGCCTTTGAGTAATTATTTGGCATCTGTGCTCTGATTCTACTGGAAATATCCAGTCAATGGATCCAAACCTCATAGCCCAAACCTCAGATGTTTTCGATCCGCATTCTTACCTGGGTGGGGCGAGCAAAGAGCTGACACGGTTCAGATGTGTCTTCCACTCTACCCAGGAACAGAGCTAACATTCAACCTCCTTTGCACCTGATCTAGAACTTGAGGGGAGAGAAGGGAAATACAGTGTGTACTGACTCTCAAATTCCTCTTAAAAGAGCTGACGTTGATGCTACTGTCACTGCTACTACGATTGTTCTTGTCCTCCAAGATGGTCCTGACCCTGTTGAGATCAAGGTGGAGTCGCATGTCCTCATCCGGGAGGTAGCTGAGGTGATGGAGGGCTCTGCGGTCACATTCCAGGTGGAGACACAGGGTCACCCCGCCGCCGCCTACTCCTGGTATCTCCCCAGTGACCCCATCCTGCCTCCCACCACCAGAACATTTACCACCCCTGCAGTGTCCAGGAGCGATGAGGACACCTACAGGTGCCTGGTGTCCAACAGTGCCACTGGCGGAGGTGAGGGCAGTTCTGAGGCGGGAAGATTGCAAACTCAATCCCAGCCCGGGCAATTAAGGGAAAAGGGGAGAAGAGTCTTTGCTTCCCTGCTGCAGGACTGGAATTGCCTCTGTTCTAATGGAGAAGAAATAAACATACAAACAAGCAAAAAGCAAAACCTGCACTGTAGGAGCAGAGGGGGTGAAAAGGGGTGTGGGGGGGCGTGCATGACTCTGGCTCTGCCCGCAGATGGCCCTGACCACGTGCACATCACCAGGGACTCTGAGTCCGGGGCTCTCAGCACCGTGGAGGTGAAGCTTGACTCCAACTTGATCTTGTGGTGTCGGTCTGAGTCCCAGCCAGACGCACAGTATTGTTGGAGCTGTGGGCATCCCAGCGGGGAGTACGTGGGGGGACAGCTGGCCATCGACACTGTGACCTGGGAGCATAAGGGCATCTGCACCTGCACAGCCTTCAACCCCCTGACAGGCCTGGCCAGCTCCGCCTCTGTCCTGGTCAGCGTGGTGGGTGAGTCTCAGGGTGCACTGCCCCCCATCACCTTTTATTCCTTTTCCCCCCATCAGATCACTTCCTTGTGTCTTCAGGGCAGCTTCTGGTCTTTGGAAGAGGGTTTGATGAGGGAAATGGGCTCAGAGGAGGATGCTTCGGCTTAGTGAGTGTGATCGGTGTTTGTGGCAGCGTGGCAGTGTGTGAATGAGATCGTGTACAGAGAGATCAGGGTGCTTAGAGCTCGTCAGAGAGGAGCTTCTAATTTTTTAAATTAGAGGTGAAACCCAGTGCTTCACCCTTGCTAGGCCAGTGCTCTACCACTGAACTACATCCTCAGCCTTTTTTCTTTTAATTGTCGAGACAGAGTCTCACTAAGTCTAAGTTGCACAGGTTGACTTCAAACTCCCAATCCTCCTGCCTCACCTCCCAAGCAGTGGGGGCGATAGATTGTGCACCAATGTGCCTGGCTGGCCATCCCCTTCCACCAAGCACCTACTATGTGCCAGGCTCTTTGTTGGTATTTTTATGCAAGGGCTCATTCAACCTTTGAGCCCCTATGAAGTCTAGAGGATTATATCAAACTGTGTTTGTTTGACATGTGAAGAAACAGAAACTCAGAGAATAAGTCTAAACTCCAGGGGTTTCACAGGAAACCCTCTCCTGACCCTTGAAAACAGAGCCCCTTCCTCACAACCAAGTCCTCATGACTGCTGCTTTAATCCTGGTGGCTGTGTGTTACCCTTTGAGAGAGGTTGGGCAAAAGCAGAATTCAAACCCCGCAGGCCAACACCAGTGTGAACAATTACATTAGGGACCCACTGCTCTGTGCCAGGAATGAAATCTGTGCTAGAGTCTCATTTTCACACTTCCTCAAGGCACAGCTTGCCTCAGTTTGCACCTGCAGAAAGGAATTCACTTGTCCATGGTCACATGGCTTTAGGGAGTGAGGGGTCCTGAGGGTACCCAGGTTTCTGGTTGCAAAGCCCTTTTCTTTGGTTCACAGGAGGGGCCCTGGTGCACCATCCACATCCGCAGTGTCCATCCCAGCCAACATAATCGCAGATCAACCTTCCGTGGGTGCAAATGCTATATCTGTATCCATATTTCTATCTCTTCTGGGAGCCACTGAACCTGGAAATTGATTCTATGTGAGAGGGCAGGACGTGGCCTCACTGCCTAAAGCAGTCAGACTACCTCAGTATTGAGAAAAACATCCTGCCTGGACCCTGTGGGTAACCTTGTATCTTTTTTTTTTTTTTTTTTTTTGGCAGATCTGGGGATTGAACTCAGACCCTTGTGTTTGCCAGGGAAATGCTTATTCTACTGAGCCATCTCCCTGGCCCCTTGACCTTGTATCTTGTAACTTTGCAAAGGCATAAATAAACACTGTTGTGCTGTGGTCTTTTGTCAACCAGGCATGGTCCACCACCTGACCTCAGCCACTAAGTCTTGTCTTTATTTTTTACATCCTTTCGTCATTTTCTCCTGGGAACCACCAAGAGACCAACAGATCCCTACCACCTCTGTCTCTGTTTCTTTCTCTATCATTTTGAACATAACATATACTGAGCACGAATATGTATATATATCCTTTCCTGCAACCCTTTAAAGTAGGAACTCTGGTTCCTATTTTATTTATTTATTTATTTGTCTTTTTTTATGTCTTTTTTTTTTTTTTTTTTTTTTTGAGGCAGGGTCTCACTATGCAGCTCAGGCTGGCCTTAAGCTCACTTTGTAGCTCAGGCTAGTCTCGAACTCAACAATCCTCCTGCCTCAGCCTCCCAAGTGCTGGGATTACAGGCCTGCACCACCACGCCCGGCTTTATTTGTCTTTTTGAGACAGGGTCTCACTATGCAGGTCAGGCTGGCCTTAAGCTCACTTTGTAGCTCAGGCTGGTCTCGAACTCACAACAATCCTCCTGTCTCAGCGTTCCCAGTGCTGGGATTACAGGCCTGCACCACCGCGCCCGGCTTCTGATTCCTATTTTATAGAAAAGACAACTGGAACACAGAGAGGTTAAGTAGTGTGCCCCAGGCCACACAGCTGAGATTTGAATGCAGGTCAGTTGACTCCAGAAATAGTGCTGGGAATGCAGTGCTGCTTCCCAGCAACTTGAAAACCAGTACTCATAAAATGTCAGCAAGCCGGGCATGGTGGCACATGCCTGTAATCCCAGCACTCAGGAGGCTGAGGCAGGAGGATTGTTGTGAGTTCGAGACCAGCCAGAGCTACAAAGTGAGCTTAAAGCTAGCCTGAACTGCATAGTGAGAGCCTGTCTCAAAAAGAAAAAAAAAGAAAAAAAAATCAGCAAATATAAAACCACAAGCCGGGCTTGGGGGCACATGCCTGTAATGCCAGCACTCTGTGATACTGGGGCAGGAAGATCACAAGTTTGAGCTCAGCCGAGACAGTTTAAGGAGACCCTGTCTCAAAATTTTAAAAGGGGATGCAGGGATGTAGCTCAGTGCTAAGGTCCTGGGTTCAATGCTCGGGAGTGCAGGAAGAAAGCCACAAGTTTAGGGATGGCCTTGGCAGTGGGAATGAGGCTGTCAGGCCTGAGTCTTGATTCTCTCTCTGCCAAGGTCCCCATTCATTCTCTCCATCTGGGGGAACCATCACTGGCATCGTCACTGGAGTCCTGATTGGCATTGCTCTGGTGGCAGGACTGGGCTATGGTAGCTGGAAGGCCGGCTGGTAAGACTGCGCTGGGAAGACTGGGCTGGTGGGAGGAGGCCAGCAGAGGGCGCCCGGCAAGAGGGCTGCTGACCATGGTGCTGACCGCTGTCTGGCACCTGGGAAATCGCTAATACTTGGGAACAATGTCCAAGAACATATGGGATGTGGACAGAAGCTGTGGAGAAGAACTAGCAGAGTGTTTATTGATAATTTTCTTGACATAATAACTCAGCAAGGATTAAGGAGGCTTTGGGATTTCAGGCTTTCAAGGATAGTAGCAGATGATCCCTTGCCAATAGCTTCGCAACTGACCTGTGGGAAGAAGAACTGTACAGAGCCCATTTCTGGTAAGTGAGTCCATGGGCATTCGTGAGGGCTGGGGAAGAGCTGGGGTGGACGCCCAGTTCTCTCCTCCCAGCTCTGCCATCAGGCCACTGTTTGATTGTGGGCAAGCCCTGTCCCAGCTCCCTGCACCCCAGATCCCCTGTGTCTCCATGGAGAATACAGATGAGTCTGATGTCAAGGATTCTGAGGGGTTCTACCTGTTCCAGAAGCTGCAGGCAAAGAAAGACAGTGTGGTGGTATTCTCTCTTCAGCCTCAGAAAATGCTGTCGTTGGATTGCTGTAGACAAAGCAAGTCCACTGCTGCAGCCATCCCCATGAACCCAACCCCAATCATAATTCATCTTGGCGCAGGGCCTTGAATGCTGGTGGATGGGGCCAACCAAAGGGAAAACACCTTTACCATCTCTGCACATAGGGTTCTGAAAGGATGAACCTTATGATGTGGATGGGCCTATGAAGATGGCCCAGTCCAGCTTCATTTTATAGACAAGAAACCAATACTGGGGGAAGGGATAAAGGACTAAGCCTATGAAGGTCAGACAGGACCCACAGGCAGAATTGGGGCTGGGGTTTGGGTTCCCCCCTCATCCATGTCATAAATGGCCTAAAGTAACCTAGAACTTGATTCCCAAGACATTCTGAGGTTAAGCTCACCAGATATATGATGGTGAGGAAGGAGGATTTTGCTATTTATTTCCTTGGAATAAGGTCCCTGGCAAGCAGCCCCTTCCTCTGTCTTTCTAACTCAATCTCTCTGCTGGGGTTTTCTTTCTGTAGACTTCCAAGGGCCTTTTAATGCCAGAAAACCTGATTTCCAGGAACATTCCAGAGCCAGTGAGGTGGGTGAGCTACTTCTTCTCCCTAGAGAGATCTTCTCTGAGGACCTTGAGATCTTCCCTGGATCAGAAGTGGAGGGAGGGGGCTGGCCCAGGGCTCTTTGCTTGTTCCTGTCAGCTCTGCTCCCAACCTCTTTCCCTTCATCTCTTCTCCTGGGATTCTTGGATTTCAGTGTGACACCACTTAGCCCAGAGGCCCACTGGGAATCAGAAGCTCTGTAACTACTTTTGAGGTTAAGACTGTTTCTGAGAATTTCTATGGAGAGCCTCCATACCAGGACCCAAGACCTCTTTCCAACTTTGTGTTTCCCCAGATGTTCCAGTCAGCATCTCTGGCAAAGTCCTATGGGGTATGTTGGCCTCAATTTAGGGGAAATATGCCTGAGGATCAATAGCAGATTTCACCAGTCTGAGTGACCAACTTATTGGAACCTCCCATCATGCACTGCAGGCTGAGGGGTGGGGAAAAAGTGGCCCAGGGCTTCACAGGAAGCTAGCTCAGATGCCAGGGCTCTGGATTCCATTTTGTTCTTTCTACTGCTCTGTGGAAATTGGCTCCCTGTGTGGTGGTGTTGGCCCTGCTGGGGTGGGCAGAAGGAGTCGAGATTAAGGTTATGAAGCCAGTGAGAGACAGGAACAGACTCTGGGCCAGTATTGGGCCTGGACCCCCACCTTACCTCCATTCCTGATTCTCTGAGAGAACCTGGGTGGACCCTGTTCTTTCTCAGGGTGTGAGGCAGCATCTTCCGGGTAGGCTACATGCATGGGCCCACTTGCACTTTATGCTCATTTCCAGAGAGCACCACCTTCAACAATCCCGGGAGGCTTTGGTCTTCACATGAATCCATTCCCCCAAGGTCTGGCACACCCACAGGGCCCCTCTCTACCAGAAGGAAACTGGGAGTCAAACTACCAGGTATTTTTAAGCCCCCTGAGTCTCAGGATATGTGGGGAGCTGCCACTGATCTTGCCATTTTGTTACTGTGCTGAAGGGTCTGCAGAACGAACTGATGACCAAATTTCCCTTTGAAAAATATTTTCAGTCCCACTCTAGCCATTTCCAGTTTGCCATTTTTCTAGCTGATGTCATCCACTGCAGTTCAGTGTACTGAATTTTACTCCATTCCATTTCCTTGGAATTTATTTCCATTCCACCTACTTTCTTTCAACCCACTTAACTTTCTGCATTCCCATCTTTCCCTCTTTGCTCCAAATGTGTATCTCGCACTGTGTTTACTTTTAGTCCATTCCGCTTAGCTCCTCTGTACTTCAGCTGTTCCCATTCCATTCTTTTCCATCTCCTCTGATTTGCTCCACTCTTCCATTTATTTGCATCCATCTGATTCCACTGTTTGATCCCACTGCGCTCCTTTTCATCTTTTTCTTATTTCATTCCTTTCCATTTGAAGAATTTTTTTGGGGGGGGGCTGGCTCAGGCTGCCTTAAGGTGGGCCTAGTAAGGCGTGTGGAGCTGGGGATTGAAACCTTGATATCCTGGGCCTGCTGCGTCTGCATAAGCAGGCGCTTTAACAATTGAGCGAACTGGCAGGCCCTGCTCCTTTCCATTTGAAAAGACAGATGAACGAACCATTCTCCAAAAATCTGCATGTCATATGTCCAGATCAAGGATTTTAGCTTTTTAAATTTTTATTTATCTATTTATTTTATGTTTTTGGTGGAACCAGGGATTGAGCTCAGGCCCTTGCACTTGCCAGGGAAGCACTTATTCCACTGAGCCATCTTCCTTGGCCCCAGATTAAGGATTTTTAATATGAACGTTTTATTCACTTGTATGTCTATTTTATTCTATTTATTTTTCTTGCTTTCCACTACCTTCTACTTTATTCCAGTCCACTCAGTTTATGTCCTATCACTTTATTTTATTTGCACACACACACACACACACACACACACACACACACACACACACACACACTTTCTAGTTCATTCCACCCATTCTATTTCCCATTGTCCCATTTTTCCTTCTGTCTTCCTGTTTACTTTCATTCTATTTAATTGGTTTTTCATTTTTCTACTGCTATCACTTCTTCTATACAGCCTTTCTTTTTCTTTCTATTCCTGTGTTTTGCCCTTCTCTTCTCCTTTCATTGAAGCTTTTTTCCATCCACCCTTTCCCACTCCTGCTCATTCTGCTCTCCCTTCATTTCTGTGATCCACCTACTCTATTTACCCCGTTCTTTTCATTTCCATTCTCTTGTCATGCCTTTCAGTCCTCTCCATGTTCCTTGTCTATGGTACTTTCCATTTCTTATTTTTGAACCCCATTCCTTCCCATTCCATTTCATTCTTCTTGGTTTCATTCCGGCCCTTTTCATTCATGACATCTCATGATGTTGGTGCCCATGGTACTCCATGCACCATTCTTCCTTTCTTTTCTAGTTCCTAGTTCATGTGGCTAGAGGTAGAATTAGGACCCTTGAAGGCCATCATGCGAGGGTCTGTTTCCTACTGGCTGTCAGATGGAGGCTGTCCTCTGTCCTTTGACATGTGTCTCCCTCCCTAGGGAGCCCACAGCATCATGTCTCGCTTCTTCAAAACCAAGATGGAAGTCATGACCTTACATGACCATACATGCAATCCTGCAGATTCCATGTCCTTTGACATATTCTACTGGTTAAGTGGAAGGCACAGGTCCTGACCTTAAGGGAAGGGAACAAGCAGGAGATAGGGAAGATGGGGCCACCTTAGAATCAACAGCAACAGTTGCCAGTGTGACTGAAGTACAGCACAATAGCAAGGGAATCTTAGGAATTTCCAAGGATGGGGAAAGGCCTTTTGAGTGACAGGCTGGAGCGAACTAGACCAGAAGGGTCCTTCTGGTCAGCAGAGCTCATATTTTCTCTTTGTGTAACAGACACTCATAAATCCAGATGCAGACATTTACTACCAAATCAACTCTACAGCCTAACAGAAGCTGAGATCCTTTCTCCAGGAGTTTTGAGAAACTGTGCTAAATCATGTATTCAATGACATCTATTGACTGCAGATTATAATCCAGCCACTCCTTGTTGCCTTTGTAAACTGCCTGATGTTCTATTTCAGTGTGCTGGCCAGGGTCGGGACTGTGGCTCCTACTAAATCTTAGACTTTGGATTCACATTGATCTCAAAGCAATAGAAACAGGTGAAAATGATAGCCCTTGAGCTGGAAGTTGAGGGCCAAATTTTGAGACAGCAGCTGAGGGTATCAGAATTGTTCATGAGCACACATTGTTGGTAGCTGCAGATGCCAGGCAAAGTCTGAGTCTGAGTTATTTGGGGCTGAGCAGGGCTGCATGCACATGTGCACAAGTGTTTCTGCTGAGTGGAGTCAGATGGGATTTTCCCCACCTGTGATGTGTGACAACACATGTGGTGCATGGCTGGGCAGGGATGCTGTCCCGATCCTCGGTGTCTGGGTTTTTTTTTTTTTTTTTTTTTTGGAAGGTCAGCTTCATCAGCATCCACTGTCTGTGTGAGTGACCTCAGGTACCAGTCTCAGAGCCCCCAGCAGGAGACCAGGTGTCCTCCATAGAACTCACTGTCTTGACAAACTTTCATGGCATCGCTCAAGTGCAGAAAGGCCCTTCTTATAAGAATTCAGCTCTCAGAAGCCAGCTGAGTGTGAGTCAATCACAGAAGCCTTCCTTGGAAGTGTGCAGGGTTAGGGCAAGTTGGGCAACAAAATTCAGATTAAAAAAAAAAAAATGAATCACTAGATGTAACGCAGGAGATCTGTGTTACAATCTCAAATGCTGTACTCAAGTGATGCCAGAAACAGCATCTGATCTGAACCCTGAAAACTTGCCTGTTGCCAGACAAGGATTTCCCCTCTCACCCAGTGTTCTAGGCACTGACTACCGTCTCCTGCCTTGTTAAGGACCCTTACAACTGTCTTCCAGCATGTGTAGGAAATGGACCAAGGCCCCCCTTGCCTTCCAGGGCATGTTCAGCTTTCATGCCACTCTGGTTAACCTGACTTCAGCATGAAACTTGGGTTTCAGTCCATTCCCAGGCAGCTGAGAGGGAAATCTCTGAGGTCAGCAGCTTCCTGTTCCTCAGGGGGGCTTGTCCGAAAGCCCCTGCAATATTCAGACTAGGCCAGAATTGGGGGTCCTGCAGGTAAACACTACTACCTTGTAAAAAAAAAAAAAAACCTCAAAGAAAACACAAAGTCAGTATTCAATTAAAGATTATTAACACTATTGTTTGAATGTCTTGAATAAAGAACTAAACAAAACACCTGAAAAGAAGAAAGGGAGATGAACTAACAAAGCATCATACTGTGATTTTTGTTGCATTCGTGCTTGTGGATCAATCTGTAAGACGTGAGAGCTTTCCTACATAGCTAGGGACATGACAGTCTTTTACCTCCATCAGCATCATTCTCAGAGTTTCTTACAATATTTTGCATTTAGTTTGCTAAATTTATTTATTGGGTACTTTTTTTTTTTTTGTCTATCTTGAATAAAGGTAAACTTTTTTCTATCTTGCTTGCAAATTTGGTGTTACTTTTATTAAAAAAAGATGCCGGGCATGGTGGCGCAGGCCTGTAATCCCAGTACTCGGGAGGCTGAGGCAGGAGGATTGTTGTGAGTTCGAGACCAACCTGAGCTACAAAGTGAGTTTAAGACGATCTTGAGCTGCTTAGTGAGGCCCTGCCTAAAAATGAGAAAAAAAAA
>PVKA01010540.1:0-45470 GCA_004027165.1 Ctenomys sociabilis
CTTCTTCTTCTTCTTCTTCTTCTTCTTCTTCTTCTTCTTCTTCTTCTTCTTCTTCTTCTTCTTCTTCTTCTTCTTCTTCTTCTTCTTCTTCTTCTTCTTCTCCTCCTTCTTCTCCTTCTCCTCCTTCTCCTTCTCCTTCTTCTCCTTCTCCTCCTTCTCCTCCTTCTTCTTCGTCTTCCTCATCTTCTTCATCTTCTTGTTCTTTGTATTTTTAGGACAGGCTGTACAGGGTGTAGAGGGTCTCACTGTGTAGATCAGACTCATAGTCATCCTCCTGTTTACAGACTCCCAAGAGCTGAGATTACAGATGTGCGCCACCACGCCCAGTCTCAATCTCTGTCTCAGCATGCCCGGGGGGCGGGCACAGCAGGTCCTGAGGGTCCAACCCTGGCCCTGCGCTTGCTTGCAGATGCTTTAATTCACTGAGCTGCCCTGGCGTGATTCCGTCCTGCACAACTGCTCTGTGGAGCAGCACTCATTCACTTCCGTCTGCCTCCTCTCCCACCTAAGTGCGCCACCACTCCATGGAAGATTCGATGGATATGGACACAAGCCTGCTGAGGCCCCAGAACTCTCTTCGGTTGTGAACTAAAGGCCAACAAAGATTACCACTTTAAGGTGGATAATGATGAGAATGAGCACCAGTTGTCACTAAGAACGGTCAGCTTAGGGGCTGGTGCAAAGGATGGATTGCACATTGTTGAAGCAGAGGCTATGAATTACAAAGGCAGCCCAACTAAAGTAACACTGGCAACTTTGACAATGTCTGCACAGCCAACTGCTTCCCTCGGGGGCTTTGAAATTATCCCACCCGTTGCCTTTGAATTACACCACCTGTGGTTCAGGGCCCGTGCGTATTAGTGGACAGCATTTGGTAGCTGTGGGAGAAGATGCAGCATCGGAAGAGGAAGAGGTAAAAGACGTAAAACTTCTGAGTATATCTGGAAAGCGATCTGCCCCTGGAGGTGGCAGCAAGGTTCCACAGAGAAAAGTAAAACTCGCTGCTGATGAAGACGACGAGGACGATGAGGACGAGGAGGATGATGAAGAAACTGAAGAGAAAGCCCCAGTGAAGAAATCAATACGAGATACTCCAGCCAAAAATGCACAAAAATCAAACCAGAATGGAAAAGACTCAAAACCATCGATGCCAAGATCAAAAGGGCAAGAATCCTTCAAGAAACAGGAAAAGACCCCTAAGACACTAAAGGACCTAGTTCTGTAGAAGACATTAAGGCAAAAATGCAAGCAAGTATAGAGAAAGGCGGTTCTCTTCCCAGAGTGGAAGCCGAATTCATCAATTATGTGAAGAATTGCTTCCGGATGACTGACCGGGAGGCTATTCCAGATCGCTGGCAGTGGAGGAAGTTTTTTAAGAAAACAGACAGTTTGTTAAAAGTTTTCTGTCTTCTTTCATTTCTGTAACAGTTGCTATCTGGCTGTCCTTTTGATGATGCGAAGTGAGAACTTTCCCTACTGTGTGTGATAAGTGTTGTCCAGGTCCCATGGCCAAGAATGTGTTGTCTGAAATACGTGTTTAGTTTTGAAAGATGGAACTCCACCCTTTACTTGGTTTTAAGTCTGTATGGACTGCCATGATAGTAGTCGTGGTGGTCAGACATGGAGATGGTAGGCAGACAAATATGCACGTGAAATAAACTCAGCATTTTAATAATGTAAAAAAAAAAATCCACTGAGCTACTAGGCTGGCCCTAAGACCCCTTCTTAATTTAAAAAAAAAAAAAAAGAAGAAAGATAGAGGGGGAAAACTAGCCAGGAAATTCATTTCTAGCCAGAGACTATGCAGCAGAAACCCAGCATTTGCATGTGGTTACAGAGTCCAGGGTAAATGACTCAGGCAGCTCCGACACGGGTGAAGCGGCCTATCTGGCTTGCGGGAACTCACACGCTTCGTTTATCGTCATCCATTTTTTTTTTTTTCCCTAAAGCCACAAACACCTTTGTTTAAAAATTGCATTTGAGGTGTTTTTTTCTTTCTTCTGGCACAAACTTATTTTGGAGTTGTGTGTGATGTGGGGGAGAAGAATATTTTTAAGATGAGCTCAAGGGGATGTCAACCTTGAGCTGTTTCGCTTCCAGCCGCTACTGGGTGCAAAATCTGCAGCAGCGGATTTAGCTGGAGTCCCGGCTCCAGGACCTTGGCAGTGACAGCAGGGTCTGAGGGAAGCAGAGCTCCGGGGGCTGCTCCGCTGGACCTGTCCTGTGGCGGCTTCGTGTGAACAGCGGAGCCATGCTCCACGGCTCAGTGCACTCCACAGTGACGCCACGGGCGTCTGACAGGAAGGACACGGGCTGTGGCTTGGGCGGTCCTGGGTCGGCTCCTGGCTCCGCTGGCGGTCGGCGGTGCGGCTCTGCACACCGGGCGGCCCTGCGCCCAGCAGCACCCGCTACTGTGCTCCCCCTACCGACCTGCTGCTGGGAGGGTCAGACGGTAACGGAGGGGGTTCTAGTTGTGCACGGAGCAGTGGAACTCTGCGACGGTGGGAATTTCATGCCTGCCTTGTTCTGCGTGAGGGCTGCTACTGACAGGTGGCAAAGGAGGCCACTGTTACCGAGGAAGTGAATTTTTTAATCTTATTCACCTTGAATCAGCCTAAAGTTAGAGTCATATGTGGTTTGCGCTTACAAAACTGGGCTCAGACCCTTAGTATCTCTGAAAAGTGGGGAGTGAAGGCATGCACGGTTTCCGGCTGAGAAGATAGGTGTCACCTCTCCTCACACCCTTTTGAGCCTGATCCATTTACTTCATGGAGACCCTGAGCTCACAGCTTTTTCACAGCTTCTCTGCTCCCTTTCTGCCCTCTTACCTTTCATCATTCCTAGCCCTGATTCACTGTCCTCTCTTCCCATATACACCTCTCGTCCTTCCCTGGGCACCCTGTTCTCTTCTCTGCTGAGAACCAACTCCTATCCACCCTTCAAGGCCCACTTACAATGCCTACATTGTACTCTGCCTCTCTTGGGGACTGCATGAGGTCATGCATGTAAAATGCCTGCCTCAGCACTGTCTCATGCTGAGCACCCTTCTGGCCTCTATCACGACATGCCTGAGCGACAGTGCCCATAATTTCTCCAGATGTTGCAAAACAGGACTCCTCTGAGGACACACGCTAGAGTGGGCATGGCCAAGTAGCCTGACTGCAGGTTTCTCTTTCCTCCCATCCCTGCTCTATAAGATTGGGGCTAGTTGTCCCTCATTCCACCCGGGATGGAGGAATCTGTTTGTCTCAGTGGCTCCATCATTACGGCCCTAGAAAAGCCACTTTCGCTGGCTTGGTGTGACAGGGGAGACCAATGTCCCCAGAGCTACCACACAGGTCCTTGGGTGATGCCCTAATTTTGGGGAGCACCCGGGCTCAGCTGAAGTCCTGGGTTCAGCTGGAGACCCTGGGGTCTGTGCCCACAGGTGCACAGAGCGGCCTGTTGCCCTGGGAGTGCTCTGGCTGGGACTGCAGTAAAAGAGAGCAAGGTTTCTTTCTGGCCAGAGGCAGCCCTCTGCCCTCCCGCCAGCCCCTTCCTCAGCTCCTGGGGTCCCCTCTCTGTCTCCACAGGCGGGAGCTCTGGCTCTTACCTGGTGAGTACTGTCTACTGTTTTTGGCAAAAACTAAATCAAATCTCTGTTTCTTTTTCATGAGCCAGATGCTCACGCCCGGCCAGGTACTGCAGCAGCCCCTCTGAAGCTCCCCAGAACCTTCTTCAGTTCCCTCCAGAGAGGCTCGTGGGCACTGTGGCCCTGATGCTTGCTCAGTAGGGACGTGGCTCCCAGGCCTGCCTCTGCAGGAAGCTTGCTCATGGGCCAGCCCTGGCTACTCACCAGCCTGAAGCCATGGCCAGGAATAGGTGGGCCAGGCCTCTAAGCGAGGGCCAGGGCATCGGCATGGGGGCTCTGCCTGCTCAGGCCCAGCCAAGCGAGGAGGCCGCCAAGGAGTGGCCAGCCTAGGCAGAAGCCCTGCTTGTACTTGCAGTGGGCACCATGCTGTCCCTAACGCCTGCTCCTCAAGGGCTCTGGCTTGGGCTTCCGTCCCTACCTGGTCGTGAAGGGGGTGGATGAGTTAAAGCAGAAGCACTTGTGGGGGTGGGGGTGGGGACCAGGTCTGGGATTCTGTAAAGCTTTTCTTCTGACTGGCTGTCTTTCTTTCTTTTTCTTTTTGTTATTTTGTGCAGAGTCTCACTATGCAGCTGGAACTCCTCTTTTCAGCCTCCCCAGCACTGGGATTACAGGTGTGCACCACCACACCTGGACTCGGTTGCTGGCTTGGTGTCCCCAGGGATGGGGCTGGTGCAGCACGTGGTGGCAGGAATCGAACCCGGGCCCCTGTGCTTGCCTAAGCAGGTGCTTAGTCCACTGAGCTATCTGGCCGGCCCTACTGTGAAGCTTCTCCAGAAGACGAGCAGCAAGATGCTAGGAAGGCCCTGCTGAGTAGAAACGATGCCTCTGAGAACAGGATATGGGAATGAAGCAGCTGACAGGGAGGCTGAGGCTGCTTGTCGTGACCACAGCGCTGCATGACGAACACCCCGTGAAACGCGCACCTATGGGGGTGGGCTCGTCGGGAAACGGGCAGTCCGGGCTGAATGGAGGCAGGGCCGGCCCCGAGCTCCATGCCTGGCTGAGGACCCCCTGCCAACAGCACCCAGGATATGCAGGCCAGGCAGCCTGGGCATCCGCAGCTCCACACCCCTGGGCCAAGTGTGGGTGGAAAATATTTGAAAAAAGAAGGTGTGTGTGCTACCCCCTGCAGATGCATTTCTTGTCACTGTTCCCTCGTCATACACAATCACAGCTACTCACCTAGCCTTTACATTGCGCTGGCAATTTAGAGATGGTTAAAAGTGCACGGGGGGATGTGTGTAGCTTACAGGGGAAAATATGCCATTTTCCATAAGGGGCTTGAGCACCTGCAAATGTCAGTACCTAAGTGGGGTCCTAGAACCCCTCCCCTGTGAATGCCAGCACAGTATCATTATCTTTTTCAGAGGCTAGAAAAGAGTTTTCATGTGAAAGTTCTGGATTTCTCTATTTCATCACAAACTCATTTTTTTCCCAGAAAATTCAGAGGCACAAGTCAAAGTTGGCGCACGCACTCCCAATCCCCAGGCTGTGTGCTCTGAGCTGCAAGGATGTTCGTGCTCCGGGCTGGTCCCAGACGGAGGGGGCAGATGGAGCAGTGCGCACTCCAGATGCGGCTGGACGCCTGCTGGCCTGGATGACTGCTCGGCCGGCCTGTGGCGCGGGTGGCCACCTCCAGCCTTCGCAAGGGACAGGGTAGTGCAGCCGCAGGGAAGCCTGGGCTCATCTGATCCATGGGGCCCAGAGATGTGAAGGGGCTTTCCCAAAGCAGGCGACTGGGATGCAGGAAAGGGGAGAGGGCTCGGGCAGGGCCATTAGACTCTGTCCAGTGAAATGCCATAGGGATGGATGGGAACAGGGGCAGCCACGGGTCAGCTCAGGACCCAGCCACAGCACTACTGTTCAGGACACAGGGGAGCTGCAGGGTGGCCCTGGAGATATCAGGTTCTCACCCTTCGAACACACACATGTTACTGCTGTGGTCTGCCTAGGGTTTGAGCGCACCCCCTGTGCCATCCTGTGCATGCTGCTTGGTCTTCAGAGTAGCAGTGTTAAGAGGTGGTGGGCCCTTTAAGAGGTGGGGCCTGGTGGGAGGTCATTAGGTCACAGAGCACACAGCCTTGGAAGATGTTAAGGTAGTTTTCACCAGGCCCTGAGTTACTTCTCATAAGTTATTAAAAGAGTATGTCCCACCCCACCCCTCTTGCTGGCTCCCTGTCTTGCTATAAGACTGTCTGTCTTGCTTATGCTGTGGCCACTCGCTATGAGGTATTTTTCAGATCTATAGCAGTGCCAGAATTACATCCTGAAACTTCCAGAACCAGGAGCAAAAGTAACCTCTTTTCTTTATAAAGCACTAAGCCTTGGGTATTTTGTTATAGTAGCAGAAAACAGACTCATATAGTTATCTGGTATGGAAAATTAAGTCTTCACAGATAGGATAGGATGCTCAAGATCTTGAGAGGGGGAGATTGTCTTGGATTATCTGGGTGGGCTCTAAAGTATAAGAGGCAGAAGTCAATTGGACCATGGAAAGTCATGTAGCCACAGGAACAAATGCAAAGAAGTTCAAGAAAAGTAGGAAAGTAAATTTTTTTTCTGGAGCTTCCAGAAAGAAATGCAGCCCTGTGGTGCCTTGATTTGATCTTGGCCCAGCGCAATCCACTTTGAACTCAAGGTCTGAACTACGGGAACACCAACGTCTTGCTGGAAGCCATTCAGTTTGGGGATTTGTTACCACAGCATAGGAACAAGGGCAGGAAGCTAGGTGGTTGCAGGACAGACAGCTCTACCCCCTCTGACCTCACTCCCCAGTGCACTGCCCTCCAGCTCCCAAGGTCTTTTAGTCTCCAAACACCCTCACTCTTTCCTCAGGGCTTTTGCCAAGAATCCCCTCCCTGGGTTCGACGTGGCCAGGCCCTCCTGGCCCTCCTGAGCCCTTTATCTGGAGTCCTGCCCACCCCTAGCCACTGCTCTTCATGTCATGGTCCACTTCCTGCAGCGGACACACTGGCTAACATGACTGCAAGCATCTGCACTGGCTGATTCTTCGCTTCCTGTCTCTAATGGGAGGGCTGAGGTCTACCGTGGAGCCCATGAGGCTCCGAGCACCATTAGGGGCAGAATGATGCTCTGGAAATACTTGCTGCCTCGAAGATGGTGCGTAGCTGTCTGATGGTGCGCATTTTAAAATTTTTGTTACTGAGGATCAAACTCGGGGCTGTGTGCATGCTAGGCAAGCACTCTACCACTGAGCTACACCCAGCCCCTTTTCTATTTTATGTTGAGACAGTCCTGCTAAGTCACTAAGTTGCCCAGGCTGCCTTTGAACTTGCAGTCCTCCTGCCTCAGCCTCCTCCTTTGCTGTGATCACAGGCATGTGCCTTCACACCTGGTAACGCACTTTCTGCAGTGAGTCTGCAGATCCTTGGAATGCGGGGCCAGGTGCCCACCTGCCAAGCCTGCAGGGACTCAGATGGAAAGGGTGCAGGGCAGGAAGGATGCCCAGGAGGGGTGGATGGGGAAGCCACTCAGGTCCGCACTGCCAAGGTGAGAAGGAAAGGTGCTCTGAGCCTCAAGGTGGAGGCTGAGGAATTGGATTCAGTTCCGTGGCTTAGGCACACTGCGGCAGAGGGATTCAAGCTGCAGGGCCCTTGGGATCACAGTCCTGGGGCCGATGCCGCTAGCATCATTCTGGGGGTGGGGGGGCAGTGTCCTAACCAGCCCTGGACCTGCTGAGCAAAAACAGGGCTAGCTCCCTGCCCCTCCAGAGGAGGACCATCCTTCCACCTCCATCCCTCTTTCTTCCATCCCTTCCTTCAGGTGGATCTTTGGTCAAGCTATGAACTCAGAGCTGGGGATTTAGAGATGAAGGAATAAAGGCAGAGGCAGGAGCATTGTAAATATGAGCCCAGCCCAGGTGACTCAGCATGGAGGCAAGACCTTATTTCAAATAGGAGAAAGGGCCGGGGATGTAGCTCAGTGGGAAGACCCTGGGTTTCACTCGCAGGAGGGGCTGGAGATGGGCGAGGGTAGAGCTCAGATGGTGCAAGCTGTAGCTGGGAAGCAAGTCCAGCTGCAGGCTGGGCTTCTGATAGGGTCCCTTGAATTCCTCTCCGCAAATAACTTCCATCCATGGCTGGGCCAAATACCTGGAGAGGAGCTGCACACTGGGTTTCTCTAGGGGTGTGATGGGAGGAATTGGGGAGGCCTCCTGTGACCAGGGGGCCCTCCTTCTTGTCCTCAATCTGCTTATGTTAGAAGGCCAGGGTACCGTATTTCCTAGGGCCTCAGTTACCCTTTCGGACTCTGAGAAAATTCTGCACTATCACCAGAATCCTGGAGGCCGGCAGGCACATGCACTGGAGTTGGCACTACGAGTCACCGAGGGCAAGAGCACGGGCTTGGTTGGGTCCCAGGAGCGAGGGACTGGTTACTCGCTAGCTATGTGACTGTGCCTCTCTGGGCCTTGGTTTTGGCATCAGGCAAGTGGGACACCATGAAGAGAAAACTAATCAGCTGAAATAGCAAGACTGTAGCCGGAGGTCAGGCTTCCCTAGAAGGCTTGGGAGAGGCTGATGCAATAGTGGTGACAGAACTCAGGAGCCCCCTTCCTTCCCCGTCTCCCATAATCGAGCTGACTGTTTAGGGTTGAAACTCACTTCCGTTCTTGTTGCCACGTTCTCTGGCCTGCTGGCCCTTTACTCTGGACATGTTCTGTGAGGCTTACAGTGCTTCTGTGACCCTGGGCAAGTGGCTTCCTCTCTCTGAACCTCAGTTCACTCATTTGAGAAAACGGGCAAAAAATCACATGTTTTACCTATGGTGTGGCATTTGCGGGGCCCTCAGAGAAGGTTGTTTGCTGCTGAGTGCCCAGTGTGTGCCTATGTGCACATGCATGCATGCGTGTGTGCGTGTGCGAGTGTGTATGTGTGTGTGTGTGTTTGTGTGTGTGTGTGCGTGTGTGCGTATGTGCGTGTGCGCGCGCGTGTGTGCATGTGTGTGTGTGTTTGTGTGTGTGCGTGTGTGTGTGTGTGTGTGTGTGTGTGTGCAGTGATTATTAGAATGCAGGGCAAGATGGGCCTGCTAGTCCAGATGGAGCCTGGACCGGAGACCTTGGCCTCTTTAGAACCCTCCTTCAGGCCAGCAAGCTGAGCAACCTGGATCCGCTCCACTCCAACACATAGTGCTTTAAAGTGCCCGCTCCCCATGCAGAACGAGCCCGACGCCCGCAGGTTTACTGCCTTCCATCTTCAGGACCTGCTGGGCCCACCTTCCTCATGGAACCGAGGGGTGGGGCTGTTTCCAGGGTAACCATCATCTCTCCCCCTAAGTAAGTGTGCCCTAAAGCACAGAGAGAGATGGAACAGGAGGTGGAAGCTGCTTCCAGGAAGCGGGGGGGGGGGGCATGGAGCAGGAGAGATGAGGCCGTTGGGGGTTCTGGGCTTAGGGAACCTTGGTGTTGCTTGGGCCAGCTGGGGACTCCAGGTGGGGGCTGTTCTTCTGGCACCCAGGGTGCCTGTACAGGTTCCCACCCCAGATGGCCTGGCTGGAGAGGCTGCTGGGAGGACGAGGATTTCCCCTGTCTGCCCGACCCCTGAGTCACCTACTCAAAGCACACTGGTTCTTGGGGCTCTCAGCTCCTGATTTGGGATACTGATGTTTGATTAAGTCCCTATTTCAGCCCTTATGAGTCAGACTGACAACTGGTGTGGGGCATTTGGGGTTATAGTGTTGGGGGGTGGACCCCAGGGTGGAGTGGGGAGGTGACAGCAAGGTGGAGGACATGCTGCAAAGCCAGAGATGAGCCCACAGAAGGAAAAGGGACCCTGAGGGCCAAGTGGCCTTCTGAGCCCAGCTCTCTCTCCCATACACTGAATTTCCCATGCCCACCACTCCAGAAGCAGGGAAGCCTAGGAAAGATTGATGGACCCCTTGTTTCATCAGGAGCTATTCACCATCTCCGAAAATCTCATCACCAAGGTGACCCTGCTGGTGGCATTCGAGTTGCCAGAACAACACACCTGTGTCCCTTCTGCATACAACACTCTCTCATCTTGCAGCAGTTCTATGTGCAGGTGTACACAGCTGACCCTACCACTGGAGTGGGGTCATGAGGTTGAAGTTCAATGGCCAGGACACCCCGCAGGCTTTAGGTGTGCTCTGCCTCTCTAAATTACAGTTAGGACATCACATAATGAAGAAGTAGCCAGGGTGGGCTACTTATATGATTCCCAAATTGCTTCTGGTTAGTGAAGGAGGCATCTAAAAGCATTTGTTGACATGCAGAGGGGCTTTAATTCCAACACAGGTACAAGCCACTGAGCTAGGGAAGTAGGTGCTATTCAGTCTCAAATGTCACTTGTCCTTGGAACTGCTCAGCTAGTGGCTTCTCTGGGTCCTGGACATTCCTGGTTGACTTCCTCCCAAACCTCACTTTCTCCAAAGCAGAGTTTTCTACCACTTGTGGATACAGTTGGAGGTCGTGTGCCCTGGGGAGGGGGGCTCTGCTCCCAGCAGAGGTGGTGAGGAGGGACAGGGAGGGCGGAAGAGACACGTCCATGACAGTCTTTGGGGATTTTTTTGGCACCTCTTGGCAGACAAGCGCATGGCATTTAGTTCTGGATCTGGCCAGGCTATTTCTGTGGGGACAGTGATTGAGGAAACCCGAGAAGTAGCAGCTCCCCTGGGAATGGGGTGCTGGCCTGTGTTAGTGAGAAGTGAATGGGAGGACCCTAATTGTTGCCAATAAGACAACCCCAAGTGCTGATTCTAGCTGCAAGTCTGGGTATGGGCACCGAGGACCACAGAGCACCCCAGCACCTGCCCCACCCAAAGGGTCCCCTCATCTCTTCCCACTCTCCAGGTGCAGCCTGTCCCCAAAGGGCTTGCAGAGGGAGGGCAAGGAAATGGGCTGGAGGGCAGGGGCTCAGCATGCAGCGAGGGGCCCTGCTGCCCCTCTCTCTGCCCAGGGGCCTCTGATAGTGCCTTGGTTTGCCTATGTGGGGTGCTCTGTTTGTGCTGAATGAGCTCAGTTTCTGCCACATGTGAGAAGCCAGGGAAACCCTGGGATGCAAAGGTGGGCTGAAGCAGGCTGCCAAAAACTAAGAGCCTCCAAGGGACACCTGTGGAGTGGCCTCATCACGAGGAGACCTCATCCCATGGGATTCCCTCAACAAGCCAGCACATTCCTTCCCCAGGAACCCTTTGCTTGAAATGCTCTTTCTCCAGAAAACTTCCAAGTTCCTAATTTCCACCATGTTTTCAAGTGTGGCCTTCCTACTGAGACTGGCCCTAACTTCCTTATTTAAAATTCTATCCTCCTCAATGCCTCTGATCCCCTTCTGTGCTCCATCTCTTTAGCAAATATCCCAACACACTGTATGTTAGCTGTCTTGTTTATTGTTCCACTTCTCGGCTGCAGTGTAAGCTCCCCAAGGCCAGAGACTTTATCTATTTCATGCAGCGCTGCACCTTGGGAACCTGAGCAGTGCCTGGCACTTGGTAGGTTGCGTGAAGTATTTGTTGAATGGATCATGCAGGCTCTGGGCAGCTACTTTAAATCCAGGCCCCCCAGGGGCTTCCTGGAGGTCTCTCTCCAAATGCTCTGGGGACAGGGAAGGGTTGCTAGGGACGTGCT
Source organism: Ctenomys sociabilis (assembly GCA_004027165.1). NCBI lineage: Eukaryota > Metazoa > Chordata > Mammalia > Rodentia > Ctenomyidae > Ctenomys > Ctenomys sociabilis. The sequence continues at coordinate 11,232 of PVKA01010540.1, forward strand.
TGGGAAATGTTAGCCATAGACCCGAGCCTCCTTCTGGGTATGCGCAGCTCCAGCTGGGCATCATGGGGAGCTGGAGGGCCATTGCCTAGTCCACATCAAAAGAAGAAGAGGTACAGGAAACTTCTCTCTCTCATTTCCTGAGCCCAGCAATCACTGACCAGCTGGCCCAGCTGCCGATTCCCACCTAGACCCAGAAAGAGCCAAACGCGTGGGGGCGGGGAGGGGGGGCTAGCACCCAGCTCTTTAGTTTCTATCCTCAGCTCCCATGTAATCCCAGCAAGACTGGTTTTGGGGAGTCAGGGTCAGTTCCGTACTTTGACTCGCCTCCCTTCCTTGGGAGCGTCCGTCGCGCTCAACCAGATGCAGAGGGAAAGCCAGCAGAGGCTGCATGCACAGTGCAGAGCGCGGCTCATCCTCTCTTCCGCAGCCTTGGCGTGAGCCACATCCCCGACTGCGCTTGTACCTCTCCTCCTCACAGGGACCTCAGGACACCCCCGCGCTACCCCAGCCTCCATCTCATCACATGTGAGATGTGGACCACAAACATTACCACCTTCTGGGGGACCTGGAGGGTTAGATAGGATAAAGATGGAGACACAGTGTCCCATTCCGTGATCACTGATTAGCTCCGTGTTCCCGGTAAGAGCTAATATCCCGTCTGCTTGCCTCCCGTGATGAGACTTTTGAGAAAGCTGTGTGACTGCGCATGCGTGTAAACTTGCGGGTAGAATTCTAGGTGTGGGGGGTGCTGGGTCTCTGCGCACGCGCACATGTAGACAGGTGCATGCACACACCTGTGGGCTTACCTGTCCACCTGGACTCCAGTGTCTTTCATCTCTGCCTTAGCAAGTGCTCCTCGATTGGCTCCACTGGAGAGGAGGCTCAGCACAGGCTCTATCTCTCTCAGCAATTCGTTGTGCTCCCTGCTGCCCTGGACACCAATCTTGGCGCTTTTCTTGGAGGGGTCCTGGCCTGGGGGGCGGGGAGCCAGACCGTTGGTGTGAGAGAGCAAGCTGGCTTCCTGCCCACTGTCCTGGGTGTGCTGGGGCCCGTTCCCAGGACCTGCAGCTCCATCCATTGCCAGTGGCTGCTCTTTGCCAGCTGAAGGTTGGTGGGACAGATCGACGGCTTTGGTGGGGGTTTCCAGGGGCTGTGTCACTCGTATGGTCTTGGGGGTCCCATCTCCGGTAAAGGTGGTCTCCAGGTGCGTTGTGAAGCCCTCGGGGCCGCGCAGGATGAGGACCACATGAGTCTCAGAGGCGATACCTCTGAGTACCTCGAGGGCGCTGTCATAGCTCAAGTCCACCAAGGGCCGGCCGTTGACGGCGAGAATGATGTCTCCAGCCTGGACAAGGCCACTCTGCTCCGCGGCCCCTCCTCGAATCAGATCCGAGATGATCACAGGCGGCTTGCTGACCCGCTCCTTTACCAGGAATCCCAGGCCCCCGACCTTGCGCTTGAAGAGGCGGACAGAAATGACATTGGGTTGGATCTGCTGAACACCGAACGTGTGATCTTCCATGGTGTCTGCTGTCCAGAAGTCCTGTCTGAAGACCTCAGAATGTTTCAGGGCAAGATGATTTCCCAGAAGGAGCTGGGCTTCAGGCTGTGCTGGGAGGAGAGCCGGCGAGGTGGGGGCTGCAGTTGCTCCGGTCTTCTGTCTTTGACGTTAATTCAGCATCACCGCTCGTTGCCATTTGGCCATTGGTGGCCTGATTTCATGCGTCTGCCTCCTTTCTGTTCTCCAGGAAGTGATGGTTGATCAGGCAGATGTCAGGAGAAGTGGTGGGACGTGTCCAGTGTCCCTAAGCAACAGGTCAGGCAGACCGGGGAGGAGGAGGAGGAGGAGGAGAAGGAAGAGGCAGAGGAGTGTCTCGTAGACCTGTCTAGCAGTGACGCAGGATGAATGAAGACAATTCTCTGCGCATCCTGGTCACCGGCCCGTTAGATGGAGATGAGGTCTGGGACTTTGGGAGCTGACAAGAAAGAAAAGGGAGGGGAAGAAAAGAAGAAGTTAAGGAAGAGAGGGATTGAAGTAATATATCCAGCAACACCTGGAAATGCAGCCACTTGATGCACAGAATCACGACACCCAAAAGTTTTGACACCGACCTGGAAACAAAATCCTTTCTCCTCGAGGGGACGCCATTCCCTGTGAGCTGCAGACTTCCCAGCCCATCCCTGTGATCACAGCCCTCAGAGACCAAAGGATCTCTGGGAAACTGTGAACCATCAGTCCTGCAAAGCAAATGCTAACCTCCAAAGACCTTTCCTATCTCTTCCCCCACTGCAAAAGTCACTACAGCAATTTGTTACACAGCCTAAAACAAACATTTTCTGTTTATGGCTCAGGAACTCAAATGGCATGGATCTTCGGGCTCTCTATTTCGGCCACCCCCATGACTCCCACGACAACCCCCTGGAATAAGAATGATGACTCCTTTCACGGATCCATGGATAAAGATGTCAGTTCTCCTTCATGACCATTACTAGCTTGTTTCAAGTATCAAAAACGTGGCCTTAGCCACACTACAAACATTATCAACGCTGAAGAGATGGGTCCATATAGACTGTGGAAGATATTTGTACTCCTGGAGTTGGCGGGGATGGTCGGAGGAATGGATGTGGGACAGAGATAGAACTGAGACATGGAGGGAAGGTAGAAAAAGAGACAAGGGGCTGAGACCCTGATGGAAAAGCATTAGGAAGATGTAACTTTACACTTGTAGGGTTGACACAGGCACATAGTAGGTTCTCAGGGCTTATTTATTTTGCATTTAGTACAGGGGATACAGGGTTTACAGGGTCTCACTAGGGAGATCAGACTTGTACTGATCCTCCTGTTTTTCAGGCTCCCAAGCACTGGGATTACAGGCGCACACTGCCATCCCCAGGTTCAATCGCCGTCTCAGTGCACCCCAGGGGTGGGGCTGGCATGGCATTGAACCCCAGCCGCTGCACTCTGCCTAAGCAGGTGCTTTAGTCTGCTGAGCTATCAGGCTGGTGCTTCAGAGCTTATTTGCTGACTGAAGAATAAAAAGTGACAAAAAGTAAATAACTATCGAGCACTTGCACTCTTATTTTCTTCCCCTTTGATCTTTCAGTAACCCCTCCACAGACATGGAGACCAGGGCTTGGGAAAGTTCAGTTCCTTGTCCAAGGTCATCCAGAGAAGAATGACAGAAGGAAGATGTGGAATTGAGTCAGCTCCACTCTTCAGCATGAACCTTGAAACTTATACGCTAGTTATTAAAGATTTATACTGTATTTTCTTGACTCCTAACTTTGCTTCCCAAAATGCAATGGGTTCTCAAGCCATTAATTCCCCAAGTCAGGGATCTGGGGTGTGGTTGGGATACCTGAGGCCACCAGGGGCCCTGCTGTTAGAGACTCACAGTGGTCCAGGAGAGGCATTTGCACAGGGAGCTGACACATGGGTGGCTCTGGAGCATCTGGCCCATCTGGGCTGGGGCAGGAGAGCTGTGACTGGTGGGGAGTGGAGGTGGGGGACTTCTGGGAAGCCCCTCACCTCTTTCTCTACCTTCCCTCCAAGTCTCAGTTCCATCTCTGTCCCATATCCCTTCCTGTGAGCATTGCTGCCAGCTCTAGCAAAGGGGGGAGCCCCCATCTGTCACCACTAACAAACTGATACTCTTTTCGTTTCCCTTTTAGTGACTTCCTGGGGGTCACCCCAGGGCTGAGGCAGCTGACAAGCTCCTACTGCCTCTGAGAATAGGAGGTAGAGGCTGAGACCCCTCCCACCCCCTAGAGGAGTTGCCGCCCCTAGATCCCCTCAAGGGAGGGCGGTTAGCATGTTGGCAGCTTGCATTACGTAACCATACCAGCCCCTCTGTGTGGGTGTGGGAGTAACGCATCCCCGGGCCCAGCCCAGTCTGCAGTCTCCATCTGGCGTCACTCTGTGTGTGTGTTTCTCTCTGTGTATCCATGCATCGCCCTCACACTGTGTCATTTCTCTGCTGTGCGTGGCCAGAGTATCAGCCGGCTGAGTGTCTTTCAGTATCTTGCTTCTAAGGCTCTAGAGTGCAGGGAGGACCCCCAGGACCGCTGTGCCTTGGCTCGCTGGGGAGGGGTGACCCACTTGGCTTTGCTTTCTGAACTCTTCCTGAGCCCCCCTTTTCTGGGGACAGAGCCCAGGCTGCTCATTGCTTAGTCAGGATTGGAGACAGCTGGGATGTCTAGAGCTCTCTCAGGTGTCCAAGTTTGGCTCTGGGCTCTGCTTTTTCAAGGAAGAAAAGAGCTGAAGACTTGATTCTTGGGGATGCAAAGACCCTAGGCTCTTTTCTTCCAGATATTGATGTGGGCTAGACCTTAGCAAAGGACTTCAGTGTATTTTTCTTAAGAAGAAAGAAAAAGAACCAAAGCAAACAATTCACAATGCCCCACCCATGCGCCACATTTCTGGAACCCTTTCTTTTGATGGTCTGCTAGCATGCCTGTCTCTGTCTCTGTCTCTGTCTCCATCTCCGTCTCTGTTTCCATCTCCATCTCCATCTCTGTCTCTGTCTCTATCTCTGTCTCTGTCTCCGTCTCCATCTCTGTGTCTCTCTCTTTCTCTCTCTACTGCTATCTCTTGTGCCTGCTACAGTGAGGCAGGGCTCTTGGCTTGTGCTTGGGAAATGGGTGTGATTTCCTTCTTAGACCTTAGGAAGAGGCAGGGAAATGAGACACACACACACACACACACACACACACACACACACACACACACGTCTGACCTATTGATTCTCAACACTTTCCACTATCAATTATAATCTTAACAATTTCACAATACCTTGTCTCCCTCTTTCTTTTGCAAACAACATCCTCACCCACCATTTTTTTTCCTTGTTCTGACCTGGATCAGGTTCAATTATTCCCATTGGACAGATCCCTAAGTTAGGCTGTGGCAGGGACACCCATTTCTCCCCACTTACAGATCCAGTTTTCATGAACCTCCTCAGGTCACCCTCTCATCTGGAGAAGCTTTTTAAGGTCCTTCTTGCCTTTATCACCGTGTTTCTGAGTGAGTTCTTTATTTGCTTTGAATGCAAGTTTTCTCACTTGAAAGATGGGGTCATTCATCAAAAGCCATCTCTCTGAGTAGCTGGAAGGGGTCAGGGAAATAAGTGAATGCAGAGAACTTAGCAATGTCAGAGTAAATGTTCCACAACGGGGCTGCCTGTTACTGTTATGCAACACCTCATGATTTGGTCTGCCTACATTTTGATTTGGTGCACTTTTTGCTTCACCAGTGTCCCACCAAATGCATGTTCTGTATCATCCAAAAAGGGACCTGTCCCTGGAAATCACTCCAAGGAACCGCACCCTGGTTGTGGCGGTGGGTGTGTCCACAGGGAGACGGAACAGCCTGCCTGCCAGCCCAGTCTCCGCCCTTTGGAGCTGGGATCCAAAGCAAGTCTCATGAGCGTGCATGCCAAAGTACATACCATGGAAACAATAATTGGACTTGAGCCTCTTTCGAATACTTGAGCGGTTTCAAGTCTGTTTATTTTATTCACCTTGCTGCGAGGAAATTAGTGGCTATCGGGGATGACTGCCAGTGAGAAGGAAGGAACCAAGACAGGCCAGCGGCCGAGGCCACCTCCTCGCTGTGTGACCTTGGGTGTGCCACTCCTCAGTGGGGCCTCATTTCTGCAAGCAGAGTGCCAGGAATGTCAGCATTTCTGAGCAGTTGAGGATTGACTATGTGCTCAGCCTGGTGCCAAGCCCTCTGCATGGGTGTCTTTTTTAGTTCTTAGAGTCACTGTATGAATTCGGTGCCATTTTTATCCCTATCTTGTAGACAGGTAAGGTGGATGGGGTTAAGAGATGTTGAATGGGGATGTATCCAGCCCCGGGGCTCAGCGTGGATTCTGAGCACTCCCCTCTGTCAGTTATAACCCTAATGAGGATCCCACAACACTCTGCCTCTCCTTCCTCTACCTCCCCAAAGCACAAACTCACCTGACACCACAGGTTCACCCCCACACAGATTGGGGTCATATCTACTGATTACTGTTTTATGGATGAGCAGGTGCCTCACTGCAGCGGCAGCTCCCGCCCCTCCTTCTCAGCCCTCCTTGCTTTAGGATGCCAGGGAGACTGGGGAGGTGACTGCTAACAGGTTAGAAGACAACAGCGGTAAACAAAGAATGTTTAGGACACGTCTGTTGGCAGATCTTATCCTGGTCTGTGCCCCAGTCAGTGGGGCCCAGGGGAAGGCAAGGGCCACCACTTGGAACACGCGACCCAGAGCCCTACTTCACCTGGCATTGGGCAAAGCCAGCCTGGACCTTCGGCCTGTGGCACAGCTGAGTAGAAAGGTTCTCAGGGCAGTGCAAGCCTGTGACACATCTGGTGACAGCTCGAGGAACAAGCCAAGCTTAGGCTCCCTGCTCCCATGCCAGCTCCCACGGGCATCCTCTCCAAACCGACCTGCTGGTGTGGAACCAGGAGCCTGCACTGGCAGTGGAGGAGGTGAAGCCACTGCCCCAGCCCCCAGCCAGACCTCTGCTTGTTCTCCTGGTGCTCTGGGACTAGGCCTGGAAGACAGTACTCTGCTGGCTGCTAGGGCAGACCCCCAGGCTTGACACACCTCAAGTCTATGCTCCCTGCAGGGAGAAACCCTGCCTGACCTCAAGGGCCTACTGCCTCCTTCCCCACCCACACATCCTATACCACCAGTACCACCCTGCAGGTGGGCCAGGAAGGGAGGGTGATGCAGACGGGAGCTGCTGCTGTGAGTTTCCCAAGGAGCAGGGCCCTGCGGGATACTTGTTTGTCCTAGTTTGTTATGGCTTCCCATTCCTATCAGTGAAAATTAGATGAAGAAGAGGATGAAGGGGAGTTTTTGATCTCCAGCCTGGCTCCTGCATTCCAAAAAAGAGGAACGGAGGCCTGGAGAATTGCCGCTGGACAATCCAGAGAGGTGGGGTGCAGCATGGTCACCTTGCCTGGGGCTGGGCCACCTCAGCGGGGCTTGAGAGGCACAGGAGGAGCAAAGCATGGCTTGGTGAAGGGAGAATGTGAAACATCATAATGGTTTAAAAATACTGACCATAGGCAGCAATGACAAAATTATTATGAAAACAATAGTTTTTTTTGGAGCCAGCGAGATAGCTCAGTGGATTATGGGCCTGTTTAAGTAAGTGCAGGGGCTGGGGGTGCCACTCCTGGCCACCAAGCCCGGGGGTGGTGGCGCACACCTGTAGCCCAGCACTGAGGAGGCTGAAAGCAGGAGGATCACTATGAGTCCAGCTGTGTAGTGAGACCCTGTACCAAATACATAAAAAAGATTTTTTTTTTTTTGCAGAGTGGGGTTTTGTGCACGGTACACGAGTGGTCTACACTGCACTTCACCCTTAACCCTCACCTTTCTTAAGGGTGACTACTCTCTGGTTGAACAAGAACCCACGGCTCTGGTTCTATGGGCACTGAGCAGTGTGGGATTAAGCCATGACTGCCATCCTACTGCCTATTCTGCGGTCCACTCTGTATTCTTCTCTACTGTCTTTCCAGTCCCCCCTGGAATCTAGTGATAACTTACCCAGGCACAAGATACCTCCCAAACATTTATGTCCTAAGGAAATGAGATCTGCCTCTTTGGTATGAATAACCACTATGAAGACAACAATATGCAATGTATTAATTATTGTAACTATGATACTAACCTGTTTTGAAACTGTCTCATTGCTATTTCTTTCTCAATAAAACTAATATTTAAAAAAAGGGGGGGGGGCTGGGAAGATAGCTCAGTAGAATAAGTGCTTGCCTGGCAAGTGCAAGGGCCTGAGTTCAATCCCTGGAGAGATAGTTCAGTAGATTAAGCGCTTCCCTGGCAAGCGCAAGGGCCTGAGTTCAATCCCCAGTTCCGTCAAAAATAAATAAATAAATTAAAATTGAAAAAAAAAAAAAAGGAAATGAGAAACAGGCCAAAGAATATTTGTAGCTATCTTGTCACTTTGGAGGCCGTTAAGGAGCAGAGAATATGGGACAGACAGCGACAGCACTCGCCCAGCACCCTGCAAGGCGAGGCCACAGCAGGGCGCGGGCCAGGCTACCTGACCAGCAGCTCCAACCTTGCCTTGCATCACTTGAACGGCAACTGTGCCATTTAAGCAAGTGAGCATCTCGGTCCTCAGATAAAAAGCTCAGCTCCACAATGTACCATGAGGTGAAAAACAAAAACAAAAACAAAAAAGCAAATGGGTGAGTTCTACACCCATCAGGGCAGCATCTGCTCCTGTGAGGAGCAGACACGAAGGGCTGCGTCTTGCAAGGTATACTGAAGTAGGAGGGAGACACGCTTAGTCCTGAATACCCTTTTTTCTCTACTTGAATGTCATGCAAATGATTTTTTAAATCACACATGCATTACTTCTCAAGTGCACAATATTAAAGAAAACAAAACCCCAGCCTGTGTGGTGAACTCTAGGCTGTTTTCAGTTTGTACACCTACAATATTCCTCTGGAATCACAGCTCTGTTTCTTGTCTCCCTTTGATCTCATTTAAAAAACAAATTCCAAGTTCTCCAAGTCTTATAAGAAAAACAAAATAAAATACTGCCATCCCCCACACAAACAAAAGACTGAAAGCATGAACCCAACTGTGCTTCTCTTAAAAAATACACCCAAAACAATCAACTTACTTGCATCTCCTGAACACTAATTTGCAGTCTTTTCCCCAAGAGAGCAGCACCCGGGAATCAAGATGAAGTGCTTTCTCCCACGCCAGTTAAGTCATAGCTGTGAACCTGCCAGCGCCCCGCAAGTCAGGGGAATAAACTTGCATCTGGTGCCTCTGGGATCCCAAAGACACGAATATCCTAGTTCCAAACCCCCCCCCCCCCCCCCATGGAATTCCCGGTATTGCAGCCGCTGCTTGCTCAGAATGACCTTGGCCTCCCGGGATCTGATGTCTCAAGAGCAGGACCAGGATCAGCCTGGAGTTAGGATGAAGAGCAGTAATGGTTGCTGAAAGCTGGACAGGATACTCCACAGCGGGGGGCTAGGAGCCCCCACAGTGCTGCTGCTTGGTACAAAGTCTTTCCATGACAGCTTGACAGCATCCATCCCAAGTTTTAAATACAGGTGTCTTCAGCCCGATAATCTGACATTTTTGAAGTAGTCTTGCAGATAGGCTGTAAGGAACATCTCTAAACATGCACAGACAGACACAATCACACGCAAATGCAGTTACTGCAAGGAACACCTTTAAATGCACAGAGACACAGGCACAGCTCTTCCCTGAAGACCTATGCAGGCCGTCAAGAGTTTAGGGAAACTGAATCAGCAGAGGAGAACTAAATAATGGAAGGACGTCCATGCAATAGGATTCTGGGCAGGCACACCGGGGAGATTAGCTGAGCAGCGTTAGCACCTGCCTGGCAAGCGCAAGGTCCTGAGTTTGATCCTCAGCACACACACACACACACACACACACACACACACATACACACACACACACACACACAAAAAAAAAATTCTGGGCAAACATTAAATAAAGGCTGAGAGTTAGATATAAAAATAACTTAAAGAGCAAGGAGGACAACACTGACACAGAAATATTTTTGTGTATCCATCCATATGTCATCCTTGTAAACTTGGAGATACACCGAATATTTTTGGAGAAATAATCCAGGTTATCAGTCACAGTGGCTCCTTTGCAGAAAGAGGTCGGGAGCTAGGTTTTGGGGACAAAGGAAGCTTCATTTTTTAGTGTATCACCGTTTGTTCCATTTGTATTAGATGATCATTTTTACTGTGTTTTTGGTATCACCTTAAAACAGAGCCCAGATTCTTGCTGCGTCCCCATAGCTGAGTGAACACATGACTGACATTCTCGGAGTCACAGCCTCTGTCCCTGTAAAGTGAGCCGAGAACCATGCGTGGTCAGAGCGGCAACAGGGATGGAGCGAGACAAGAGCAGCCCGCTTTGAGTTTTCACGATGCGCGTGGACTGCAGCGAGGGCCTGGCACGTGACTCCTTCGCCACCACCACCGTAGGTCTTATGATGCTGCTTTTGTTTCTCTGTCCAGTATCTTTTTTATCTGTCTCATGGACACATTGCTTAGAGAGCTTTGTGGTGCAGGAAGGACCTGGAAATAGTGCAGACAAGGAGGCTGGTCCTGCTTTCCAACAGAGGGGGATGCTTGTCTCCAGCTCCTCCCTGAAACTCTGAAGGAGCAGGACTGGGGTGTTAGGGAGCAGGGAGCCAGAGGGGCAGCCCGAAGCTTTCAGCTCCCCCCCCCAACCTGCGGTGAGACAACACTGGTTGTGCGCATGCGTGTGTGGGGGGTGTCTCACTGTCCCATCACGTGGAGGCTGTGGTCCTCCTGTTGAAAGAGACCTGGGAACCAATAGATGCTCCATCTGCTACTTGTATAAGCTCAATTATACAACTAATTCTGCTGCTATGGTGTAGACCCGCCACACTGACAGAAAGTTCTAGGTTTGGGGGCTAAACTCTTGCTGGGAATGCCTCACCACTGTGTGGCCACCGAAGCCACGGATTAGGAGCCAGAAAACCAAGAGGTCCACCTCTACCACCTGCTCACCTCAGACTCCGCCATCTAAAACGGGAATGTCGGTGGCTTCTCCTACTTTATGACATAGTGTATTTAGGCAGGTGAGGGCAATAAATGGGATGACCCTGGTGAAAGACGTGGCATTGTTAACTATGGATTTTGGTCACTTACATTACGGGTCGAGAGAAAACAGAATCATATCAGGCCAGGTCCACAAACCTCACCATGGCTAAGAGAATGCCTTCCTGGCTATGGGAAGGGAACACTATGAGTGTTTCTGAAATAGTCCTTAAGAAGCAATAAAAAGAGATGGCACATGTTAACCTCCTCATCTGCCTATCTCCATTTTTCTTTTCTGAGAGTTGAACTAAGACTTTGGCACTGAATTATATTCTTAGCACTTTTATTTTATTTATTTATTTATTTATTTTTGGCAGCACTGGGGATTGAACTCAGGCTCTTGAGCTTGCCAGGGAAGGCTTATTCTACTGAGCCATCTCCCCAGCCCCGAGCACTTTTAAATAGTTATCTATTTGTTTATTATACAGCATCAGGGTATTGCTAAGTCACCGAATTGCCTAGGATGGATCTGAATTTGCAATCCTCTTGCCTCAGCCTCCCATAATGCATATCATTTTCATTCCTGCTGAATCTTTTTTTTTTTTTTTTTTTTTTTTTTTTGTCTTTTTGAGACAGGGTCTCCCTATGCAGTTCAGCCTGGCCTTAAGCTCACTTTGTAGCTCAGGCTGGTCTCGAACTCACAACAATCCTCCTGCCTCAGCCTCCTGAGTGCTGGGATTACAGGCCTGCGTCACCACGCCCGGCACTCCTGATGAATCTTACCCTCCTTTGTTTCTCCCCATCCTTCTTTTCTATCTCTTCTTCTCTTCCTTTCCTTCATTCATGTTGCCCATTTAGTCACTAACCCTACACAGCTCCCACCAGAATCAGTGCAGTGCTCAGGGGTGCACCTCTAGGTGGGAAAGAACAGGAAGTATCCCTGCTCGCAAGCTCACAGCTAGGGAGACAGGCTGGGAGAGATCCCCATGACAAACATCTTGAGATGAGAAGGAAAAACAGACAGGTGCCTATGGAGGCAGGCGCGGGGGCCAGACAGTGTGGGTGGTGGTGGTCAGGGAAGGCTTCCTGGAGGAAGAGTCAAAATACAGAACTGGCTGGATGGAGGGGGGGTAGGAGAAGTCAGAGGTGGAGGAAGAGACCAGCAGGCGCTCGCTCGAGGAGCTGTGTAAAGCCCTTGGCAGGAGGAGGAGGAGGCAGCCAGCATCTTGCAACACAACTGGAGAAGCCACCAGGAGCCGCCATAGGCCTCCTGTGCAACAAGTTAAAGCGTTTGGGCTTTATTCTTAGAGTGGTGGTCGGTTCTGAGAGGTTTTGAGATAGGAAGTGCTGTGGTTAGATTTTCATTTTATAGATCCCCCTGATTGCACAGAATATGGATGGAAAAAGTGGGCTGGCTATGGGGAGCCCAGTGAGGAGGTTGCTATGGGCCAGAGAGGAGAGATTTAAGCAGCTGAGTCAAGACGATTTGATAACTGGTAGGTCGTCGGGTGTGAGGGAGAGAGAGAGAGACAGAGACAGAGACACAGGGAGAGAGAGGGAGAGGGAGAGGGAGACAGAGACAGAGAGAGAGAAAGGCAGAGAGAGGGAGAGGGAGACAGAGACAGAGAGAGAGAAAGGCAGAGAGAGGGAGAGGGAGACATAGACACACAAAGAGAGACAGAGACACACACAGGAGGGAAAGAGGAGAGAGAGACAGAGAGAGAGAGAGAGTGACACAGTGCTAGATGCCGGGCCATGCTGGCTGAGGGTGGGGAGGAAGACTAAGAATGGGTGGAATCCACTTGTCAGCATCATCCTTCCCCAACGGTAATACGTAGCTTCACTGTGGGCTCATGGGCCGCAGGAGTTCACATCTCCTGACATCATCACTTCCAGAGTTCTGAGAATTCAGAGTGATTACAGAAAAAGATACACACGATCTACTCACGCTCCAGCTTTGCCACTGCCTGGCTATTTGATCTTGGGCAAGCCATGGAACAACTTGGCTCTCAATTTTCTTTCGTGAAATTAAAAAAAAAAAAAAAAAAAAGAGGTAGCGAGAACCAGCTCCCAAGGGTTCTGTGAAGATCCCCTAAGACGGATACTATGAACTGTGAATGTCAACAGTTGCGGGAGTGCTGCGTGCTTTTGTGGGGGAGGGGGACATCGTGAAGTGTGTCCCCCAACTTGCAGCTCTGTGCTAACTGGAGGTGCCACCAAACTTCTTTCCTCATGCTCAGCATTCATGGGTCATGCCTCAGCTAGGGATGATCGGTCCAGGGGACAGCAAAAGGAGTTCAGGCGAGGAAAAGGAGGAAACAACAGGGGCTGATTTAAGGAGCAGTGACAATATCAGGTCCCTTAACTTGAGAATTCTCTGTCCATAGATCACAGCATCTACTAACGCCCAGATCAGTTACAAGTACACTCAAGCAAAGGCAATGAAGCAGGACATTAAATAGGAAATATCAAGTGCAATGGTAGAAACATCTCCACATACGTCAGATGTGTCAGGAATAACAATAAATGTAATTGGGTCAAGTCTGACTAAAAGATCATGACTCACAAGTTGGATAAGATGATTTTCTTTTTTAATTTATGTACCTGGTACAGGCTGTCACTATGCAGCTTGGACTCATAGTGATCCTCCTGTCTTCAGCCTCCTCAGCACTGGGATTACAGGTATATGCCACCATCCCGGACTCATTCCCCTGCTCAGTGGGACTGGGGATCAAACCCCAGTCCCTGCGCTTGCCAAAGCAAGCACTTAGTCCATTGAGCTATCTCATCGGTCCTTTAAAGCAATTTTCCATTTGCCCCACATTAGCCTGGATGTGGGTAAAGGTCCAAGAATAGGAGGGAAAATAGTTCACTACGGTAGGTTATAGACCCTAAAGATTACAGAGTTGATTTCACTTGAACAATATAATAATATTTAAACTCTCTTTTTAGCATTTAGTAAACATAATAAATATCTTGTAAGTGACAACCGATCTGCAGACACATCTTAGGGTGAATATTTACTGATTAGGTTAACATATGTGAAATGAGTAGTTTTGAAAATAAAATCCATCAATTTCACATACGGTTCACCCTAATATTTATGAGGGTGTGCCCACATGTACAGATGCAGGAAAAATGCTCCTAGCATCAATTTAATTTTCCAAGTGCTCTGTGACCCAAGAAGGAATAAAAGCAGAAATCGCTGGATTAACCCTACAGTCTGAACATGAGAAGTTTGAGATTTATAGTTGGGGACGGGCTTGCCTGAGGTTCTCAGAATCAGCGCTGACGTCCAACTCTGGATCCTCTAACTCAGCTTTCATGCTCATTTTCCTTACCTCCCCATGAAATTAGGAAATGTGCTCAGAGCCCTGCATTTGACAGCAATACTAAGCTCAGAGTGTGAGTGGCACACTTCTGCGTGGAGGTCCATTCTGCCTAGTTGTTTTCTCAATTATTCAAAATAAGCCCTAGCAGTTAAGCACTGTCTCACCTTCCTCTCTGGTGAATCACCTCAAAATACCTGCCTCTCCACAATGACCAAGCATGGAGAGTCATTACAGGCTCTGAGAGGGGGCAGGGCTCATGGATTCTACTGGCTTGTCAAGAAGAATGTTTAAAAGATCAATTTCAGAGGCAAGAAGTTAATACTCTTTTTGTGGAATTAGGGATTAAACCCAGGGTCTTCACACTGAGTTATCTTCCAAGCCTGCTGAAATTTTTTATTTGGAGACAGGGACTCACTAAGGTGCTCAGGCTGGGCTTGAACTTGTGATCTTCCTGCCTCAGCCTCTTAGAGCATTGGAATTGCAGACATGTACTGCCGTGTCTAGATTTTATGCAGTTTTACTGAGTAATTACTTTGGTCCAACAAGATCTGGTCATGCTATTGAGTGTGAGGTTGCACGCTCCCGTGAAGACACAGATCGTATTTCTGGGGCTTCCCATTGTACTCAGTGGTTAGCATAGGGTTGGCACATAGGAAGAGCTCAGTAGGGCAGGGACTGCTCTCCCCTTCTTTGGCTGCTGAGCGAGGTAGCATGTGTGGGAGGTGGGGGAGCAGCGGAGAACCGGGAAGGCCTTGTCCCAGGGAGATGGCACGTCCAGCCTGGGATGGCCATGCAGGAAGGAAGGGCTGACATCATTTCACTTTCTGCTGAACAGCTGCAGGGAGGGGATGACAGGACCCATGACGCACGCAGGAAGGGATGATCAAGCCGCTACACATTCGGGTTATGAAATCTGGATTCAGAAAAAGAGAAGCCCAACAGAACGGGTCTTGGTGGAGTTCGGACGTGGTCGCGTGCCTTGCTCCCCGAAGAGATGCAGAAGCTCCAGCCCCGTGCACAGGACCGTGCGTTGTGAGATTTCTAGGTGATCTGGGAGACTGAGGCAGGAGGATTGAAAATTCAAGCTCGGTGCGGGCAAAATAGTGACTCAGCAAGACGCTGTCTGAGTGAGAAGTGAAACAAAGGCTGGGGATTCAGCTCAGTGCAAAGGCCCTGGGCTCAGCCCCCGGTACTGTTTAAAAATGATCTGGTAATTTACGTGATACCTTGAGAAACACCAGTCCACTTCACCTCTGAATAACTGATATTTTGGTGCAATCCACAACTCGCCAAGCAGAACCCTCCAATCTAGTGGCGTGATAATGCTAGGTCAGACCACACACAACCACCTTCATCCCAGTGTCTCATGACTAACCACACTGGCAATTCCCAATGAAATTTTAATTCCAACTCAGTCTGTGCCCTGTCCTGCATAAAAAATGCTTCAGATCAAAGGTAGGACAGGCTTCAAAAAGGCTGTGGCCAGAGACTAAAGATAATAGCTATTGCATGGGCCTACAGGTGAGTTTCATTTGGCTAACACTATTGGGGAAAAAAAAATCCCCTTCCAGTTGATTACCATAAGACCACAGGTTTCACAAAAGATATAAATTTCTGGGTTTCTTGGAGCAGTGGTAGATGTATCCAGCCTGTGCCTGGGCACCAGCAAACAGCTGGAGAGGCGGGGGTGCCCCTGGATGGGGCAGGAGGGCACCCTCATGTGCTCCCCTCCACAGGCTGTGTGTGCCTGACTTTCCTGCCTTTGTGTATATCTGCATCTTGCCTACGCAGTTATAGAGTCAATGGTTTTACTTAAAAGTGACTTACCTACTAGAGTCTCACCCCTACGTGTGTATACACAGAAGAACGTATAAAGGTGCTACTCGAATTTTTCTACTACCTGTTGTTATGGTTCATGTCTAGGTAGCTCCCCCAAAGCCTCATGTGGGCATAGTGGGGCTCTTCAGAGGTTTCAGAGTGTGTGACGCTGGAATTGATTTATAGTGCAATGCTAGGCTCACGGGCATGAGGACTAAGGGCGTGAGTGTCACCTGTAGCCTGGATAAGATAAAAGGCCCAGAAAGATGCTGTGAAGGCCTCTTGTTGCTTTTGCTGTTTTGTGAGCACCTTGAACTGTCCTCTGCTATGCCCGTCAGCCAAGCCAGCCTGCCTTGGAGCCAGCCACTTGCAGACTGAAACCTTTACAAGCTTTGAGCCAAATTAACTTTTCTCCCGTTTAACTCTGGGTGTCCAGGGGCACTGGGTCAGGGTACAAAGACATTTCTTGTACTATTTTGCTACTTTTTCTTAAGTCTAAAATTACTGTCAAGTTAAAGTTTTGTTTTTCATTTTCTGTTTTGGCGACACTGGGGAACGAACCCAGGGCCTTACACGTGCTGGGCAAGCACTTCCTCAGGGGCTTTGTTCCCACCCTTTTTACTTCTATTTTAGGATCAAGCTTCACTAAGTTGCCCCAACTGGCTTGAACTTGCAGCCTTCCTGCCTCTGCCTCCCTAGAGGTTGGCGTTACTGGTGTGCACCACCAGAACCAGCTGTTGGTTAAACAACACCTTCCCCCCCAGCCCCCAGCCCTTGGAAAGCTTTTATGTTTTTTTTTTCTGTTGTTGTTGTTCTGGATACGTCCTCTAAGTAGAACCTGCAATAGGCGGCCCTCAGTGTTGGTCTTCTTCCTCCCACTAGTAGGTCTTCAAGGTTCATTTGTATGTAGTGTAGATTAGAACTCTATTTCTTTTTATGACCAAGTCATAGTCTATCATACCGATAGATTACGTTTTGCTCACCAGTTAACCCAGCGACGGTCATTTGGGCCATTTCCAGCTCTTGGCTACTGTGAATGATGCTACTACGAACGTCTGTGGACAAGTTTTTGTTTGAACACCCATTTGCAATTAATGGGTACAGAGTTTTCTGTTGGGGTGATCAAAACGTGTCAGAACTAGACAGACGGAGGCAGTGGTGGCCCAGTGGGGTGAAGGCATTAAATGTCACTTTAGAATGGTTAATTTTATATCATGTGCATTTCACCTTAATAAAACACAACAGGAAAATGCATACCACCAGCACAGCATCAAGCATGTTTTATAAACCTGTGCGTATGGAGCCCAGAGCTGGCCACAGCAAGTGGGTGGGAATGCGGGCTGATGGGCTGATGTCGTGATTACTGATAAGGACACAGACTCCCAGCTTCCACTCCAGAGTTCTCTGCATAGCACCAGGCACCAAAGTTTCTGCCCGTGTACTCTAGAAGTTTCTGTGAAGGTCTGTGCTAATACCTCTGGGTTCTGGGACGTGAACCACCGGGACGCATTGCTTTGAGGTCTATGGAGTCTTCTTGCTTTGGTAAGACTCGCACACCTGACTGGCATGGCACAGCCAGGACAACTGTGGGCTAGCGATCATGCACAACACTAAGGAGGCCTTCAGCGGCCACTCCCAGTTACTCATCGGGCCAACAGATTATTCAACAGACTTGGCCTCCTCAAGAATCCGTGTACTTTGTTTCCCTGCGACTCCACCTGACAACCTGCTGGCTAGGGTGTGATGTCCCGAAATGGATCATTTGATGTTGTGACACCCATTTCCTCACGGTCCCTGGGGATGTAGGTTGATGTTCCAAATGAAAGCAAATGCCTGATTTGTTTTGAGAACCTCCTGAGGTCCCTGCAGAAAATTAGGGGCACTTCAGGATGGCCCAGGTGGAGAAGAATGCATCTGATGGCACAGAGCTGATAAAACTGTGGCTGGCCTTATCCGGGCCTGTCGGTGGCTCCTTCCTCTTTTTTCTGTTCTTGCCATCAACAGGACCTTTGCCTCCGGCTTCCAATTCCATTTGCCCTCTGTCATGTACAGATGCAGATGAGAGAGATGAGACGAGGAGGAGGGGAGGCCAGGGTTCTGCTCTCTCTGCCTCTTCCTGTCTTAGTACTGTGGTCTGGCCGCGTCTGCTTTCCTCCCCAGAACAGCTTTTGCTGGGCCCCTCGATCTGTTCCCAATGCCATGGCCCCAAGTGGCACAGACACTTCCTCCTGCTCCTCCAGACCGTGGCAGCTGCTCTCCAGCCCTTGTCCCTGGCAACTTCACCCTCCCTTGGTGGTGATTTAAACTGTGTCCATTAGGGTTTTTTCCTTTCTCTTGGAAATTCCAGCTGCAGTGCCTCTGCTTCCTGCGGGGGCCCTGACTGACGACAAATCTTCACCTCGACTGCACCATGTGTCTGAGGATAAGGGGGTCCAGAGACAATTCCGGCGGCCGAGGGTGTGCGGAGGTCATCACCCTCATCTTTACCGACAGACCTAGGAGCACCCAATGTGCGCCTCCCACGGAATGGCCCTGAGTGCCGGTGGAGGGGGATTATCCTTCTTTCTAGGATGTGCACGTGTGCCTGAGCTTTAGAAGGAGACTGAATCATTTACTCAGGGTTACAGGATGAATCAATAGTGGCTGGATTCGAACCCAGCCTGGATGGGCTCCTGAGTCTCTCCTGCTGACCAGCACTGGACATCCAGAGGCACGAGGGGAGAGCCCTGGGCTGGGGAGACAGCTGGCTGACCACGAGGATGGGAGCTGCTGCTCTGAACAGGGCTGCCAGGCATGAAGGCTGTGGCTGCCCAGGCTACTGCAGCATCCAGCCCGGGAGAGGGCAGCTCGGGAAGCAATTCCTGGGAGGAACTTCACGCTCCTGTCTCAATTCCTCAAGAGGCCTCTACTGCTGACAACTGTCGCCCTCCCTCCTCAGTGCCCCTGATGTGATGAGCGCCACCAGCGAGAGCTGGATGGGGATGCTAAACAGCCGTAAATGACATTGTCACCAGTCTTCATAAAGCACAGTGACTCACAGCCCTAATTAAAATGCTGAGGGAGAATGTAAAGAAAGGCTGGCATGGAAAACAGTGACATTCTGCTAAACTACAGGATTGTTTCTTCCAGGAAAGAGGTGGCAGAGAGAGAGAGAGACAGACAGAAAGACAGACAGACATAGACAGAGAGACAGACAGACAGAGACAGACACACACAGAGACTGAGAGAGAGACAGACAAACAGAGAGAGACAGAGACAGAAATAGAGACACACAGAAAGAGAGAAAGAGACAGACAGACAGAAAGACAGAGATAGAGACAGAGACAGAGAGAGATACAGAGACAGTGACACAGACAGAGACAGACAGAAGGACAGAGACAGAGACAGGCAGGCAGGAAGGCAGAGACAATATGAGTGTGTGCTCTTGAGTGTGTAATTGTGCATGTGTATATGCAGTAGCAAAGGCTAAATATTAGTCTCCTAAGGAACTTGGAAAATTGAGTTCAGAGGAAAATTTAACTAAAGCTACTCCTGCCTCCAACTTTTTATGTAAAATATTTTTGTTTGAAGACAGCACATTTAAAAGCACAATACATGAAAGAGTCATACAAAAACACCCTTAAACTTTCAAGTCGACCCAGCAACTACTAGCATGTCCATATTTGCCTGTCTACCATTTATCTATTTCTGTATCTGTCATCTATTTACACATTTATCTGTCATTTATCTGTGTGTCAGTCTGTCTGTTTGTCTTCACGATTAACCACTTAAAAATAAATCAAGGAGATCATGATGCTTTAGTCCAAAATTCTTAAGCATGAGTATCTTAAGAACAAAAAGACTATTCCTCAAAAATCATAATATTGTTATGATACTCTAGAAAATGCACTGTTCTGATAGAATATCACCCAATATTCAGTGCAGGGCATTTCTTTAAACAATGACAACCTAAGTAGGAAATAGAATCCCTGCTGCTTGAGAGAGAAGCAGACAGCTTGCTGCCTGGCCACAGGCAGGCAGGGGAGCATGAAGAATTTTGGCTTCATTTTTGCCTGGTTCCTGTTATCCAAGTCTCAAGACCAAGTGTACAGTGCCCATCTTAGAGCTCTGTTTTGAATCAGATGTGAGATTCGGCCTCCCTACACCAAATTGTATTTAGAGATGAACTCTCCACATTTCATCTGTTGTCATTCACCTGCTTTAATGGAACAAAGTGGCTTCCAGTGACCTCTTGCTACTTCCGAAATGCAAACATACCCCCAAAAGTCAACGAGGTAACATCCTGCTAAGAGGATTCAGAAGGTGAGTCTCGAGGCATGCGCCCCAAGAAATGCAGGGTGTCGGGAGGCAGCCAGGTGAGAAACATCTCTCCACGCAGGACTTGTGCGTGTTTGTTCAAAAGAGAAATAAAACCAATAAAAGTCGGCAGTCAAGAAACTCAGCCCGTCCATTAATTCCACCCTTCACTGCAAGAAATAAAAGGATGTCTTCTCTGTGACTCTAGAGTATTAAAGAAGAGCTGACAGCTGGGAGCATTATCAGCTAAGACTTCCCTGTTCTGCTTCGGATGGAACCCAGGGCCTCTCACGAGCCAGGAAAGTGCTCTGGTACTGAGTTACATCCTTAACCATCTTTTTAAACTAGAGACAAAAATCTCACTCAGTTGCCCAAGATGGCCTCAAACGCACTGTCTTTCTGCCTCAGCCTTCCGGGTGGCTAGGACTACAGGAGTGCCCCAACACGCCCAGTTCCAGCTAAGACCTAATGAACAAGCATTTAAATCTTACTACCTAGCCGGGCGTGGTGGCGCATGCCTGTAATCCCAGCACTTGGGAGGGTGAGGCAGGAGGATTGTTGTGAGTTCAAGGCCAGCCTGAGCTAAAGGCCAGCCTGAACTGCATAGTGAGACCCTGTCTCAAAAAGACAAAAAAAAAAAAAAAAGTAAATCTTACTACCTGAAGGACATCTGTTAGAATGAGGGAATACTCTGTTTATTATCTGGGTACTGGTACAGGGACATCATTGGTCTTTACTTTCCTTATTGAATATTTCAGAGCTCGCCTCAGCTTCAAAAAATCAGAAGAAAACATACGCCTAAACTATGTCAGCTGCTACCGAGTACTACTCTGATTGATCTCCACAGGTTACATTTTTATGCTTAAGATTCCTGGAATGAAACTCAGTCCCAGATGACCTACGTGACTGTTTTAGTGACTAAGTAGGGCGGACTGCCCACATGGCTTGCCTCACTGCATTCTAGTTACTGGCAAGTTGACACCTTCTTTAGGGACACTGTGAGCTCCTCGAAGGTAGGGATTGTGTTCCCCCTGCTGGGTGCTGCTACTCCTTTGGGGTCTGGTCCAGAGCAGGGAGTTCAGGGATTATTCCTTAAGTGAATAAGCAGCTGATCTGACTCCTGTGTAGAACAAGAGATCCAAACCCTTTAGCTGGGAAGTGACGACTGCTCGATGGTACTACCTGAAGTTGAAAAGCCTTTGGAATTCACAAGATCACTTTCCTTTCTATCAGTTCCAGAAAGGCCCGTTTTTAAAATTCCCATGGTAGCAATTTAGCTGTCAGGTTCTGGATAAAGAAGACATCCCTGTATGTTATTTAATCCTGGGCAGTGTTGGGCAAATGTGCCCGGCAGAAGCTGGGATGCCCTCAGGGCATCTCTGAAATCCTGGAAAATCT
Organism: Ctenomys sociabilis; assembly: GCA_004027165.1. Lineage (NCBI taxonomy): Eukaryota > Metazoa > Chordata > Mammalia > Rodentia > Ctenomyidae > Ctenomys > Ctenomys sociabilis. The sequence goes on from PVKA01010540.1 coordinate 32,663, forward strand.
CTTTTAGGTGCTCGTTAGTCCCCAGCTGCTGGAGCCCAGGGGGTGGCCAATACTACAGGACCACTGCTCCCAGACACCCTCAAGTGAGAAGAGGTGGTGTGACACCGAGGAACACATAAATGAGAGGCGGGGGAAAGGACATATTCTTGGGCTGGAAACAGGAACCTCCTCCTCTTGTGAAGACCTTCTATGTCTCTCTCAGAACCCCCTTTGGAAGGAAACTGGTGTACTGTAACTGTGCAACTGTTCGCCTCAGGTGAGGGAAAGAACCTTGAAGTTGGAGAGGCCTTTAAAAATAGTCTAGGAATTGTAACTAACATGTCTTCCAAACAAAGACAAAACAAAACAGCAACAAGCCAAGCCAGAATGAAACAAACAAAGCTAACATTCTCCACCTACACCCCTGAAAAAAATCCAAGCCAACAAAAGACAAACCCTGTGCCAACCCTATAGAACTCTGAACAGAGATGCCTTCAAATCTCAACCTATTCCCCCATTTCCCAGATGATAAAAATGAGGCTGAGCTAGAGGAAGGGGCTTGGTCTACACCAACTGGCCAATTAAAGTTTTCTTTCTCTCTCTTCTTTGTTAGGAGCATTGTAAGGACCTGATGCTGTCCCTTTGCCACCACCAACACACTACCCTGGCAATCCTCCTGTAAGTCCCATGCTTCAGTTATAATCTCCACTGCCCAGATGAAATGCCGAAGGGTCAGAGAGACGAACTCACCTTGAGACTTACGTAGACCATGGATGCCCAAGCCCACCCGAGGGTGCTTCCCAGTGTGACATCCTCCTTTGATTTTAATGCAGTGCCTTTCAACCTGGTTGCTGCAGGCTCAGTGTGGCCCTGGGCCCCCATCGTTGAGAGAGTATTGCAAGTTAGGCTACCTGCTCCGCTGAATCCACAGTCACCCTGCTGCTCTTGGGGCCACCATGCCACCTCCTCCTCTCCCATGGAAGCATTGTGCCTGCTCCAGGTCTTCGTTGGTGCTCCTATTTAATCAGAGTGGGGCTCACGCCACCCTGGCCCACGCCTCTGCCTGCCTCCAGACCTGCCCCTTAGCATACATCCTGCCACGGGTCTGCTGATGTCTGCCGCAGAAGTACCCATCATCACTGTGCTCATCCTGGGCAAATGGTTGCCAAATACAATGATGCCAAGATCCACGCCTGCTATGACACCTTAACGATGCTCTGTTGGGGACTTAGGGACATTTTCTGTTGATACATCATTTTTGTGGAGTAGACTCAAGGGGGCTCAATTTTCTAGCATGGCAGGTAGTATCTTTCCTTCCCTAGGAATGGGAGTGATGTGTCCAGGACTGGCAAGGCTAGGCAGGGGTTGAGTAGGCTGCAGAAATGAGCTCTGACTAAGGGCTTTGGTGAGATCAGTGAGAGGTAAGCAGGGGTTATTAGCTCCTGCAATGACTTGATTTCTGAAGTTATACCCTATAGGTCACTTTTAAAAAGAGGCTTCTCTCTGAAGGATTAACCAGTGAGCTAAGGTACAAACAACATTAGCTGGAAAAGCAGGGCCGAATCTAGCAAGGTCAAGGTGAGAAGGACAGTTTAGTCATTTGCCAACTTGTAATAATAATCTAAGATGGAATTAACATTTAAATCCCGAATCACTGAAGCTTCTTTATTTTCAAGCAGACAGGAAACTACAGGAAATCTACTTCAGCTTCCTTGGCTGTTTGCTGTGACTTTAATCAAACCATGTGCCTTTGCTGGGCCGGGGTTCTCTTCGCTGAAGGATGAGGCTGGTGGGTGAGAACTGAAGACACCAGGGTGACCTGGAGTCGCTTTGTTAAACATACAGGTACCTTGGGTGTCTCCCTGGGGATGCTGATTCTGCCAACGGAGGATGGGGTCTGGGGTCTCTCTTTCTAAGTGGTGACTCCGTTGGTTCTGATGCTGAGGACCTGCTGGACTGATGCTTGCCGTCTACCAGACTACGTGATGTCTAAACACTATTGCATATTTGGCGAGGGAGGAAAACAGTCACGTCTACAGCTTTTGCAGCGTCGGGGTTGCTAACCACACAGCCACATGCCGGTCCGTGATGGAGAGCCTGCCCCTCTGTGCACACAGCCCAAATGACAATTGGCACTGAAATGCCAGGCTCACCTGCTCATGCCAGCTGCCGACCAGAAGAGCCCTAGTTCTAACCAGCACAGATCGTTGCCTGTGGCTCATAACTGTATCCCAAGACTCACCCAAACCTGTTCGGAACTGCAGGAGCTGAGTGACAGGTAGGGCACCCAGTGGGGCTGCAAGGCACGGTCTTGAGACCCTGGTGAAATGATTGCCAAGGGGCTGGGAAATCAGTACTCTGCCAGTGAACAGCTGCCTGCCCGGTACCTTGGACAGCACCCCATAGCACAGAGACATCCCTCCGGGTGGGGACAGGTCCACCCGCCCTTCCGCTCCCAGCCACTCAGCTTGCCCAAGTGTCCTTTCCTATGGAAGCCTTTGGGGCTGACTCTGGCATTTGGGGAACACGAAGAGGCCTGTCTGAAGGCTGTGTCGAAGAAGTATCAGACCGAGACTTGCCCCCACAGGGCTTCCTTTTCTGCCTGACAATCACCCACCTGGGCTTAAAACTCCTGTTTCCAGAGCTCCTTTTACAGACATTTGTATGTACAAAATCCTCATTTGCAAGTCACCCTTTTTATTTTATAGGTAATGGAACTGAAGTTCAGGGAGGTTAAGTGATCGCCCCGGGCTAACGCTGGAGCAGGAGCCTAAATGTGGTCTCAGAGGTCTTTCTATGAGGCTGCCTACTCTTACCCTGCATGATCTGCTACTTTTGGGGACCCCCCCCACCGAATTTCTGGAGATGCAGTCAGGGTAGCTCAGGCTTAAAAGATCCATCAGGGAACAAGGCTGAGCACGCTAAAGCCGAGGCATGTGTCAGACTGCTGATGTGTGCAAAATACTCCAGGATATAAAGCTCAAAGCCAGGGGTGAGGCCTTGGTAGTGTCACTTACCAGGTAGGTGACTATGGGCAGGTGGCTCAGGTAGCCAGAATCTGGGCCATGAGAAAGGCTGGGTCCGTGGAGGTGGGGCAGGGCACCTCCCTTCCAGGACCTTCCAAGTCTTCTCAGACCTGTCTGCTCAGACGCCTGGGGGCAAAAAATGGGTCTGATTCTCCAATGCCTGCTTCAGGCAGAGACTCGACATTAAAATTAAACAAACAAACACCAAAACCCAAATCCAAAATCCAGTGGTAGAAAACTGATTGCCCAGGGAGCTGCGCCAGTGTTTTCTGGTGTCTTTCCATACCGGATGTGGATGTATTGCTCCTGATCCCAGTGAGGAGAAAGGGAAAGGGGGGAGTTTGCTCACATTCCTCTGAGGGGGAGAGGCATGGGACAGAACACAGCCCTTCTGTTAGGGGCTGTTAGAGGCCTTAGGAAGGACCCCGGGCACAGTAGCCTGGCTACTCCCACCCTCCCCGGGGCGCCTCTGGGACCCCACCCCCTTAACCCTTCATTCCTTCTGTGGTGGCTGCTAGTGCGTCTGGTCCACCCTAGGCTCTGGGTTTGAACAATACATTGGGAGAAGAAGGGGTCTTCACAGGCCAGAAAAAACCTGATGAGGGGTCGCTTGTATCAGCAAGGAAGTGAGCATGGCCTTTCTTACCCTCAGGGGCAACCCAGATTTCACTAGAAACCTGAGAGGAGAGAGTCCCCAGATCCAACCCACGGGGTTACAGTAAAACCTCACTCACATTTCTAGGGTATCCACTGCTTGTCCTGGGCTTCATTTACACTTACGGCGCTTTAATGGCACTCTGGTTAGTCCCGCGAGAAAGGTATTGTTTTCTCATTTTACACAGGGGAATCCTAGTCCTAGCAGGGGTTTAGCTTCGGTCGCACAGCCAGTAAAAGCCATCTCCAGGACTGGACCCCCACTTCACCCCCCAGGAGGCACTGGAAACGTTTCAGCCCCTCTGTTTTGCCTCCTGGCGCGTACCTCACCTCTCTGAGTGCCCACCCCAGGCAGAGCTGACCCTGGGACACAGAGCTGCGGCATGGTGCCACTGTGCCCTGGAGGTGGGTGCGAGAGGCTTACATCCTCTCACTCGCAGTCCCAAAAGCTCTTTCGGGACCCTCCTACCCAAGGACCCCCGAAGGGCCACGAAAGTTAGAGCTCGCGGGGACCTTAATCCCAGCCGCGGAGGCCACCTGGAAACAAACCCAAAGCGCGCGGTGCGTTGCGGGCCTGATCCGCGGCGGAGCGCGGCCCTTGCCCGCTTCGGGGACGCGCCAAGAGCTCTCAGTCCCCCTTCACTGGAGCGACACAACTTTCCCACGTTCTGGGGATCGGCGCGCTTTACCATGATCACTCCCGGGCAGAAGTAAGAGGTGCGGGCCGCCGCGCCAGGACCGCGGAGCGCAGGCGGAGGCTGGCAAAGTTAGAAGCCAAGCAGAAGCTGCGAGCCCCGCGCAGAGCCCTCCCGGCCACCTGCCCCGCCCGGGCGGCTGCTGGTGCCCGAGGACGCCATTACCGCAGGCGCAGCCCGAAGCCGGGCCCGAGGCTGGGGAGCCCCCGGGGCGCCCGCAAAGTTGAAGCGGGGCGGGCGCGTCGACCCCGGGACCCGGCGTGGGGACGCCCTCTGGGAGCGGAGCGGGCACGCAGGGACCAAGTTGGAACGCGCGGCAAAGCCCGCGGCTCTCTCGCGCACCGCGGTGGGCTCGCGCGGGAACGGAGGGCGCAGGGGGACCGCGGAAGGGCGCGGGACGCCGGGCCCCGAAACTCACCTGCGGCCGAGTCCGGCGGCGCCGAGGCTGCTCTGCGCGCTGCGCGCCCGCCCGCCTGCTGCTCCCGCTCGCGCGCTCCGCCTCCTCCCGGGCGCTCCGATTCCGAAGCCTCCGGGTCGCTCGGCCGCCGCGCGGCTGGAGGACGCCGGGCACACCCGCTCACCTCCGGTGGGAGCCGCGCGCCTCCGGTCCGCGCCTCTCCGCTTTGTGCCTCCCAGATCGCTCCCCACCCCCTCGTCGGCCCCCACCCTCCCTTGTCCCCTCCCTCCCTCCCGCCCTCCGTCACACGCCCGGAGAGCCCAAGTTCGGGACACGGGCCGCGGGCTTCCCCCGCGCGGTGCCCAGCGCCCCGCGCACGCCCCGGGCTCACCCAGTCCGCTCGGCCACCACCGAGCCTCAGAGGAGCCGCGGCGCTAAGTAGCTCTCCCCGGGCGGCTGGGATCGCGGCGTAAATATGTGGGTGAGGGTCGCGGGGGGGAATTTATTTCTTAATATCCCTCCTTCATCCTACCATCGCTGAAACGAATTAGCGGTGACGTCCCAGCAGGCTGGTTTATGGGTGTGGGGAGGGAGACGTCGCAACCCTCATTAAGAGCCGCTCTGGGTTCCAAAGCATACATCTTTTATATAACCTAATTTCCATTTTTTTCCCTATCAGGAAACACGCACGCACGCACACACACACACACACACACACAATGACAATTTCTAGGAGGCTGGAGGAGGCTGAGTGTAGTAGCCACTCCGGTGAGGGCAGCTCGATGTGGTCACAGAGAATGTCATGGGAGGCAGCAATGGCTATTTCTGTCTACATCGGTGTTGGGACAACATTTCTTAGCGGGACAGCATAGCAGTCCCCGTGCTGCGTTGAGCTGGCAGCCGTGTGTGTGTGTGTGTGTGTGTGTGTGTGTGTGTGTGTGTGTGTAGACGGGAGCAATCTCCGTTGTAGCCTTGGCTCTTGGGTGGGCAGACAGAGAGTCAGCAGGTTTTGCAAATGTTGCCCAGTTCTGGCGTTCTTAGGAGCAGAGCTCATGCCAAGCGTTCGGGAGGGGTGAGGCTGGAGGGGCCTTGTCCACCTGTGGCCTGCGAGGCCAGCACACATGGAGCGGCCGGGTGGGGCAGGGGGAGGGGCAGATGCAGAGAACTCAGCTTCCCTTCCTTTCTTAGGGGCCCGAACATATGGGTAACCATATAAACCCGTCTCGAAAGCTGTCTTTTCCTGGGCAGATTGCAAAGGATTTTGCATTTCACTGTCGCTGTTGCTCACACACTCTTGGGGAAGAGGGAGGTGGAGGGACTCCAGGGAAGAGAGCAAGATTCACACACACACACACATACACACACACACACACACACACACACACACACACATTCTTGGCACCTGGCTCCCAGCAGCTCGATCTTGCCTCCTCCCCAGCCTTGGCTTGGCAAGACGGCCAGGCCCACTCAGGCTCTGAGTTGTGTGGAGAAGAGGAAAAGAGGAAAAACACTCCTCTTTGTCACTAATAGATGCTTTTCAGAGCGTCTTGCACATCAAGCAAGGGAGAAGGGGGTGTGACTTGGGGGCAGGAAGAGGGGCATGAGGCATCCCTCATGATGGTGGCGGAAGGAATGAAGAAAGAGCTGGTGTGTGTGTGTGTGTGTGTGTGTGTGTGTGTGTGTGTGTGTCTGTGCTGTCTTCAACTTGCTGAGAGGAGGACCCGAGAAAAATTCCACCAGCACCAAGGTTCTGCCACTCTGCCACTCCTTGACTATGCTCCAGGATTCCAGGTCAGTTTCTGGAGTGGTGAAATGGGCCTGGTGTTGACGAAAAGCCCTTGGCATGGTGTGTGGTGTATAGTAAGTGCTCAAGAAAGAATAACCTGAGATTGTAGGGACGGTGAGAATAATGACAGGGACAGGAAAGGCTAGTGGGTGTTTCGGCAGGGCCAGGCTGGCGCTGGAACTCAGAGCTCAGCTTCTTCCCATCCTGGACACAGCTTCCCCTGCCTGAACCATTTCAAAGTTGAGCACTGGGTTGCAGCCGTGTTGGTCTCAGAACACTGCTCTCTCAATTGCCATGGCAACTGGGGAAAATCAGGAAGCCAGGGGAAGGGAAGCCACTCCTTCCCTGGGCTGGCGGTTCACCTGCTCCAGGGCAAGCTGAGCTGGCCTGTGTAGGGAGCCAGGGGTCGGGGCCACAGGGGCTCCAGGCAGGGCACTGTTGCCCAGAGCTCAGGGGACACTGGGTCAGTACCTAGGCCTGCTGTGCTCACGGAAGGAAAAGGTGGCCTGGGTTTGAGGAGAGGGGGCTGGAAACCCCATTGCCTGATTCTGTGATTCTGTCTGAGTAAAGGGGCAGTGGTTGTGTAGTTCTTGAGCCAGGATCTGAGAAGGCAGTGCCTTGGAGTGTGTGTGCGCACGTGCATGTGTGTTTGTGCTAGAGAAAGAGATACTACCGAGACTGGGCAGATGGCAATGAGACACACAGAGAAAGGGAGACATTAACAGAAGGACACAGAAAGACAGAAGTCTAGCAACAGAGAGAGAGAGAGAGACTTAGAGAGAGACAGACACAGAAAGACAGAGAGAGAAAAAGAGATGAAGAGAGACAGAGACAGAGAGACAGGGACAGAGACAGATTTCCCTCCCTTGCTCTGTATGTCTCCATGGCATTAGGGGGAACCAGCAACAATTCTCCATGCTGAATAGTAGTGGAGCAGTGACTATTTTGTATCAAGCACTTCTTATTTCACCAGTTTTGAGCCAAAACATTTTGTAGCAATAGCTCGTTGATGTTGAATTGTCATCAAAGTGGCAAGAGATAGATGACTCCCTTCCTTTACAGAGGAAAAAAAAAAAAAAAACAAGAACAAAACCCAGAAGCTCTGGACTCCAAGTGGTGGACTTCAGTGGTGAAGTGGAAGCTGGAATGCAGCTCCCAAAGTGCAGCTCTCTCTGTCCCCTCCCCTGGCCTTGTGGAGGGAGGGAGAGGAATAGGTCAGAACTATTATTATGGAGGCGAAGGGAGGACCAGGGGGTGTAGGGGTGGCTCTTGGTGTCCAGCGACCCTCCACACTAATGCTGGGGACTGTTTGTGGTCTCAGACACCGGAGGTAAAGGATGAACAGTTTGATCACGAAGCAAGTGGCCCCGGATACTGCACTGTGAGTCCCCCAGGTGCTCATCAGCCAGGGTGCATTTGGGGCTCCTGACACTTACACTCACTCAGTTCCCCCAGGAACCCTTGGTGTTTCGGGGAGATGATGGCCGTGCTGCCCTTCTCTGGTATTCTTTGGGGCCCTTATAGGATCGAACCAGCTGAGGCCTGTTTATGTCTGCACCATGCCGACGCGTTATAGGAGGTCACGAGACAGAATCTCATCTCTGGGCCTCACTCTGTAATTCCTGCATTGCCGGTGTGCAGGTAAACAGCTTGTGTGCTCTGCCCTTGCCTGGGAGGGTCACCAGGGGACCAGTAGGGCCCTCTGGTGGCCTTGAGAGGAGGGAGCCGCTTCATTACCAACGTGGCTGCCACCGAGGGGGTAATACATTATCCAGGGCTAATGAAAACATAATTATCTTCTTTTGGCTACAGAGAAGGGCTAATTTAATAGGCTCCGATCGAAAGGCATCTGCTGAATTCACCCAGCAGTGAAAGCACTTGAAGGCCTCAGGAGGGGGTGAGTTAGTGTGGCCAGCCAGGCCCACAGCTGTGTCCAAACAACTCTTCCCCAGGACAGGAATTGAGGTAGGCAGGGAGCGGGGGAGCAGGCAGCAGTGGCAGAGACATGTGCAGCCCGTGGGGGTGTCTGAGCGTCCAGACCTGAGCTGCCCTCCTGCTGTGAGTTCTTGAGCCTTTGCCTCTCTAAGCCTTGACTTTCTCATCGTAAAATGGGAGTTAATTCTGCCCAGTTCATCTTAAGTGGAGGTTAGATGAGCCGTGTAAGGGGCTGGCACATTCTAAGTGGATAGCAAAACTTTCAGTCCTCTATTTGTTGGGTTGGCTCTACCCCACTTTCAGGCCTTGGCATAAACAGTGCCTTTGGAGAAGCCCCTGCCCTGGACTTGGCCCCTGGGTACTCACATTCAGTGTAGGCTGAGGAGAGCTCCCTGAGTACAGGGTATTCTCATTTCTAGATGAGTAGGTCAGTAACCGAGAGACCTGGTTGCTGGGCCCTGCCTCAGACCTAATGACCCAGACATCCAGGGTGGGCCTGCATGCACTTGTTTGAAAAACTTTTCCTGGGTAACCCTGCAGTACACTCAGATATAAGAACCTAGTTTCCAACTGCAAAGCAAACAAATGTCTATTTGAATTAGTCAAGTGTTAAGCTGGGGGTAGAGGTGGGGAGTGGGGCTAGTGCCTTTATTAGGCCCCAGCTGTATACCCAGGCCTGTCACTGTGTGTCCTCTCAGCCTCTGCTCACCATAGCCCACCGTCTGCTCTGCCCCCTAGAAATGCCTCTTGGTCTGCCTTGCTGTTCTGAAATAAGGACTCACAGGGATGCCCAGACCCAGGGGTGCTCCTCTGTTTGTCCCTCCTCTTCCATGGGAATCAGATCCACTGTTCTCCTGGAAGAAACCCCACCTACCCTGAGCTTCCTATTTTGGGAAAGAGCGTAGCTTCTGAGCCTGCGCCTGGTGCTTGGCTGGGAAAACCACTGGGACAGGCTCACTCGGAGCATAACCACCAACTTTTTTTTTTTTTTTTTTTTTGGTACCGGGAATCAAACTCAGGACCTTGTGCTTGCCAGGAAGGCGCTGTGCTGCTGTGCTATATCCCAGCCCCCATCAGTGGGTTTTGTAGTTGGAGTGAGGAAAGGGAGCCGCCTTCAACACTGGCATTGAACGTGGGAGGCTGCTTCCCAGGAAGGGCAGAAAATTCTTGAACGAGGGCAGCAGCTTGGTGGTGGCGGATCAGTTCCCTGTCCTGACTCCCCGCTCAGGGACCCATGGGAAGGAAGCATGGGTCTTCAAAGTGGCCCTGAGGTAGGAAGCTGGCACGCTAATGGGACTCAGGATTAGGGAACACCCTTGTCTGAGAGCCCAGAGTCCCCAGGGAAGAAAGGGTACCAGTTCCTGGGGATGCCACCCTCCTCTGTGGACATGTGCAGGCTCTGGCTGGGAAGCACGAGGGAGGAGTCTTAAAGGGTTGGGAAAAACAGCAGCTTGGGGTCTGGGACACTTGTTTTCTAGATCTGATTGTGCCACGAATGTTCTCTATGAGCTTGGGCAAGCCCCTGGGCATCTGCAGGTTGCCAACTCCCTGGTTTAGATACAAAGTCCAAAACAATTGTGTTTTTAATGGTACAGGCTTCCTAAGGCCTGGCAACTTTTTAAAGAGACCTGAGACCCTGTAAAACTTCAAGGCAACTGAATCAGATTATTATATAAAAAACAAAAACAAACAAACAAACAAACAAAAAACAACGAGGCAGTTTATCACCTGCAAAGCCTTGGCAGCGCGCAGCCGGCTCAGCACAGAGGCAGTTCCCCAAATGACCGACAGATGGAGCTAAACCTTCACCTTAGCCTTAGGACTCGCTGAGACCTGCCAGGTGGGCCCGTGGTTTCCTGTACACGACTGAGCGGCAAAAGAGGGTTGCATCGCAGTGTGATTTAGTGGCAGGCACCTTCACAGGGACACCAGTTTCTGGGTACCACCTCCAAGGATTTGGGGGTGGCTGTATTTCCAGCAAGCTCTTCAGGGGAAACCGAGGCAGGTGGTCTTGTGGTTGCAACTCTGTTGGGTCACCCTAGTGAGCCCGCCTGGATCCTCACCCTCCGCCTCCGGACTCTCAGAGATCGGGAGGCCCAGGTTCGGAGCCAGTGCAGCAGCGCTGCCTGCCTTTAAGGCTGAGAGCTCTTCGCACTGCACTTTCCCACCACACCTCAGGCAAAAAAAAGTGGGAGGTGACGGAGGCTGGCTTCTAAGAATTGGGAAAATTCTGAGCCTGTGGGGGAGGGGTGATGGTGGAGGAGAGGCACTGGGGACCTGGTGTGGGGAGGGTATTATTTTTCCTTTCCTTTTCTTTCTTTCTTTCTTTCTTTCTTTCTTTCTTTCTTTCTTTCTTTCTTTCTTTCTTTCTTTCTTTCTTTCTTTCTTTCTGTGGAACCAGGGATTGAACTCAGGCCCTTGCACTTGCCAGGGAAGTGCTTATTCCACTGAGCCATCTCCCCGGCCCTGTGGGGAGCGTATTTATAAAGACTGATCCATGGTGCCAACCTGAGAAGTCTAGAAGCTTAACTAAGAATCTCAGCAGCTCAACATCCTGGGGTTTAGAGGACATGCCCTGGCCTCTAGGATGTTGGTCACTGTGTCAACTTGAGAAATTTGGAAGTTTAGCTAAGCGACAGCAGGGGGCCAGGGTCCTCACTTTGTAAACATCTGGGGCCTGTGTAAAAGGAGCTGGTGTGACGCTCCACCCATCCATGAGGGAGGAAAACAGGCCTGCTCTCCCCAGCCTTGGGCTGTCTTCTGCAGCCTTCCTGCCTTGGAGCCCGCTGACTATGGACTGAAACCTCCACAAACTGTGAACTAAATAAACCTTTCCTTCCTTAATTTTGGGTGTCGGGTATTTTGCCCCAGCAACGAGAGATGAGTAACTAGGACATTATTTCAGAAAGTTCCAGACTAGGGTACTTGATTTTTTTTTCACCTGAATCTATCCTTTATCGGCAGTGTGACTTTGGACAGGACTGTTTCCCTCTCTGTGCCTCTGTTTCCCCATCTGTGAAATCAGGTGGATCGGACTGCAGCAGAGCTTCCTCCTCTGCTGTAGGGCTGCTTGGGGCTCTGTTGCAGTGTCACAGGGCGGGGGCTTAGTGTAAATGCTGTGCACCCCCAAGTCTGCCATACATTTGATCTGCTTTGCTTTTAGTCTATGTATCTGGTTCCCTAATTTAGCTTTCCCAGGGAGCTCCTGGTCTCCGAGTTCTACGCTGTTATTCATTCACTCATCCTCTTTGGTGGACTGGGAGGAGCACACCTGGGGCTGTACCAAGGGACCGGGGCAGCTGAGACCCTCCGTGGCATCCTGGCTCCTGAAGCACTCAGTATAATAGGGAAAGCCACACAAGCCCGTGACACTTTGCAGCCTACGCTGCTGAAACCCCGGACAGAGATCCTGTTGCCCGCCCCCCCCCCCAGAATTTTAAAGTTTTAATGAGAAAACACATTGTTGTTTTTTTTTGCCCAGTCTGACAGCCCTGAGCTCTGTTAGTTTCATAAGCTCTGACATTTGATTTATTCAAATGGACACTGGAGCAAACTGTCGTGTATTTGTCTCTAATTGCGTGGGAGGGAGGAGGGCTCATGCGGATGTGGTATGATTTAAAAGCCTAAGAGTCAGTTCTGGGCTCTTACTACTTACTTCCTAGCTGTGTGACCCGAAGTGAGTTAATGACCCTTTCTGAGCTTCAGCTTTCTCATCTGGCAAAGCTGGGGTTGATGACAGTCTGCCCGTAGGATTGTGCTGACATTCTGAGATACAATGTATGAAACTCCTGGCTTAGTTTCCCCCCCCCCCCACATAATAACTGTTGAACTAATGGAGATCCCTCCTATGATTATATTTGTTAGTTTGCACAGGGGTTCTTGTTTCTCTTTTGAGGGATAGGAACCCAATCTGGAACCACACTGATGTTCTCCAGTTTGTCTAGCAGTTTTCTAGGCATCTTTGGTATTCATAAACCCAATGTGACTGTGGACAGGAACCTGCAGTTTCTCTCTATCAGCGATTCTCAAATCACTGTGGTCTCCATGTCCGCAGTGACTGGGAACTTCTTACAAATACAGATGTTAGGGACCCATCCTAGGCTCTGGGTCAGCAACTCTGGGGCAGAACCATGTCACCTGGGCTTTAAGAAGTCTCTAGGGATTTTGATGCCCTTCAAGCTTGGCAGGCATTACCTTACACCAGTGGGGGATTTCAAGTGATTTTAAATTCCCAAGTGCAATTGTATGCAGACAGCAACAGTGAAATAAGTGAAAAGGGGGCCATGGAGAAATCAAGAGGGAGGAGGCATGGTGTGATTCCATGGAAAGCCCCTGG